>FIZV01074807.1:0-23609 GCA_900050545.1 Trionymus perrisii
AAAACTCGCTGGTAAAAATTTCAGCCCCCTACCTCACCCCTAGCCACTTCTATGGCCCTAAATGTTCCCAAAATGTGGGTTTTCATTAAAAATTTCCATTTTCTACAATTCTCAACCAAATTTTTTCAAATTTACAGGGATCATGGACCATATCATGGGTCATCACTGGAAATTTTTTCATTTTTTTTCGATCTATTTTTCGTAGTGAAATTTTAGTTACAAGATTACAAACCGCGATATCTACTAGTTGTCATAGAGGTGCGGCGACGAAAAAAATATGTATTATGTAGAATACCCATACGTATAACATATATTTTTTTCAGAATTTTTGATGTAGTTGAAAGACCCTCAAAAATGCAAAAAAATGATTTTTTCACGATTTTTCCCACTTAAAAATGATCATTTCTGGTCCAAAAATTTTTTACTTCAAAATTTACTCTATTGCACTCATTTGGAGTCGATTGCCCCTATTTCGCTCAAATTTTGTCGTCCTACTCACCTTTGATTTTTTTCTTTTGAAAATGTCATTGAAATTGAGGGGGTAAACAGGGGAGTTTGGAGGGGTCGTACCTCAAAAATTAGTTCATATTCAAATTCGGCGTCACAGATAACCAACAAACGATACATTAAACGACCCACTTTTTTTTCAATTTTTTCCTATTTCCTTTTTTTGGTGGGGGAGGCGTCATGCCACCCTCGGGTTCTAGGATCCCAGAACGAAAACCATACTCTATGATTATCCATAATAAGGTTTAAGTATTTTCTGTATTTTTTTTTTAGATTTTTAAATGTATTTCTAAGACCTTTTTATCATGTTGAAAGTTGACCTTTTCATGAAAAATTTCAAGTTTGAACTTTTGAAAAATCACAAAAAAGACTTTAAATTTTCTTTTTGATGGCAGAAACAGATTTTCGCCAAGTACCGTATAACATTTCATGAACTACCTACATGATCTCAAAGCTATACTCCATATTCGTTCAAGAATGACTTCTATAGCTGATTTTAGGAATGAGCCACTCGATTTGTCCAGGATTACCCGAATCGACCTTAAGTCTCGTGGTTATTTTTTTTCTTCTACATTGAGAAAAAAATACATAAATCGGAAAGTCGGGTTACTCTCGTCGTTATTTTTCTTTTGGAATTTTGGATGATTTTTTTTCTCGTGAAGAATTGATAAAAAAATATGACGAAATGACTGGTTCGAAATAGACGTCGAAATATTTCCCTTTATGATTTTTATACCAAGGTCTGAGACGTTTAGATGGGTTTTCAGAAAAAAAATTTAACCTCTTCCCTCCCAAGCTGGATAGAAAAATATAACCGTGTAATTTCCATCGTAACTTTCACCAGGATGTGAAAATGTTAACTTTTGTAACATTTTTTCTGCTTCTTGGCTTTTATTTTTTTCCCCTCTTTCAAGACGGTTTATACTTCGATAGTCTGGAACGTCGCGTCATTTACGAGAGGACGCTTGCTGTATTGAGAAAATTGGAGAAATAGATCGAACAATTGCTTTGGCGATACTATCACACTTCAAAGGATCTTTTGACCGGCCAAAAAGACACCCCTTTTTTTTGTTCGCCGTCACTTTGGAGATTAAGTAAATGTTTCGATAAGGCGAATTTCTACGCTTTGATGCTCGTACTCTTGGCGTCCGTCGTGGTTTTCGTGGTACACGATATGATTCGATTTGCTCTCGAATGTTACCTACGTGATGAGGCGATGGTGTGATTTTTATCAAGTGAATGTGTCGGTTTGGTGAGGGACAGAGAGGAGGGGAAGGTGGAAAGTAGTTGAGGAGGGAAGAATGTGTGAGATGGGTTGCTTTGAAGGTGTTTGAGTTTGGGTAATTTTGACGAAAAGGGAGTTGAAAGTGGTGGTTATTTCTCTCTTTCTTTTTTTTCAAAAAATATAAAATTGTATTTCTAATGCATTATTTTAATTTTTTTTTTAATTTTTGGATCCGTCGATCAGAGTTGAGGATTTTTTGAAATTTTTTGATTTGAAAGAAAATATCGTACATACTAAAAACTCGAACGTAAAACATTTAGAAGTCTTGATTTATTCAGGTAAAATTTTTGGAAAAATGGAAAAATGAAGTAAAACAAAAATATTGAAAATTGAGTCAAGTATCATCTGATTCAAAAAAAATCTTGTCATTTTCGTACCATTATTTTTTTTTACTCGTCAATTTAAACAGAGTAGGGAGCTCTGTGAGAACTGATCCGCAAAATTTTTCAAAAGTCCTGTTTTAGTGTTTTTAATCAATAGATCTTAATTTTTTAAAAATTCTGAAAAAATCCTGCTCATAACTGAAAGCATTTGAGGGTTTTTCGAGGGGGGGGGGGGCAAACATTAAATTTTTACAGCAAAATTGTGTTGTAATTTACATTCATTTGTGTTACACTTATCTGATTCAATTTTATTTTTGAAACTAACAATATAGTAATTCACGTACTTTAAAAAAAAAATTAATTCAATTTCTTTTGGTGAGGAAGAAATGTTTCAAACTAGAAATTTTCTGAGCTAATTTTTTTTGTTATTTTCAGTGAACTATCCATTATTATTATTATTATTATTATTTTTTTTGATTGGCAAAAGATACTAACTTTTAATTTTTCTTATTTTGATAATTTTACCCATTTTGAATTGAACTTTATTCAATTTTTTAAATACCTATTTCATTACTCGAAAATTTCTGAACTGTAAAGTTTTTTTGATTGTTTAATTTTCTAATTTTAAAAAAATTTTCAAAAATGAAAAAATTGAAATTCAGTGACTCACGAACAATTGCTATGAATATTTTTTAGTGTAAACTGTGAATTTTTTCCAAATTGAAAAAAAAATCGTATTAGTTGATTTTTCCTCCATTAAAAAAAAAATAATTTTGAAATTTCATTATTTTTTTCAACTGTTAATGTTTTGCAATAACTGTTCTATCTTCTCAATTTTTAAAGTTTTTTAATCACTTTCAATCTTATTTATAGGTATTTTTTATTATTTTGTTTTATGGATGAAAGTTTTTAAAGCTCAAAAAAATAGTTGCATAAATTGTAAGAAAAAAAATTTGAATAAATCACATAATTCAGTTTTTCTCTCATTTTTTTGGAATTTTGATTTTTCACAACTTTTTTCATACTGAAGGTAAAATATGAATTATTATTTTTTTAGAGATCTTAATTTTTATAAAACTTGAACCATCTTCAATCTCATTTAGGTATACTTTCAATTTCTTGTGATAAACTTCAATTTTTTTATTGCTGAAAATACTCAACAAATAAACAGCTGGAAAAAATTTAAAATGTACAAAAAGTTGTGAAAAATGAAAAATTGAAAAAAAAATGGAAGAAAATATACCTCACTAAAGATTGGTATAATAATTTTTTTTAAAATGGCAACAGATTAAAAATTCTAAAAATTGTAAAAATTTAAAAAATTGCAAAAATTTTCCTTAGAGATTCACAAAAATAATTTCATAATTTTCATAACTCAATTTTATTTCATATTTCATATTTTTTTTAGTAACTCCGCTTATTTTGAATTGACCTATGTTTTTTACAATTTTCGAAAATATGGTTTTATTTTTTATTTTTTTCAAACAGTGTAAATTATGTTTTTATTTTTTAAATTTTAATCAATTTTAAAATATTCCACCAGCCATTAGATGCTGTGCATAGGGCAATACAACTTTTAAAATGTTTATAGAATTTTTTCATTGGCACAAAATATTCGTAAAAATATATTGAAACATCATCTTCACGAATCTAGAAAATTCTCCAAAAGTTGAAATTTTTTTTGCTTCATGTCTTCAATTCTGGAAATTATTTTTCTAAATCAAAGTCTAAATGAGTAGATCTTTGCCTGTGTTCATGCAGCTCAATTTTTCAAAAAGTGATTTTTCACCCAATATAACGTTTTAAAATTTTTTTAAAGTCATTTTTGGTCGTGATTTGCCCACTTGTCCTCAATATAGTTCAAAATTTTGAAGAAAAAAAAAGGATTGTTTAATTTTAAAATATTAAAGAGACTAAACTGAAACAGAAACATCAGTCTTTAATTAATAGAAATTTTAAGGGGCAAAAAAAACGAACCATAAAACAAATTATGTAAAAAATTTTAAAGTGAGCAGAGCTTATCCGAATAGAACGAAAAAAATTATGTTATTTTTAGTTGGAAAAATTTATGTATTTTAAAGGGAAAAAACTTAAATTTCATGTAAATCATTCCAAACGAAAATTTTCACGGATCGAGTCACTGAAAAATCGTACCATAAAAGGAATTAGATTATTTTTCGTAAATTAGTTGATACGGTCAAAACAACTTCAATTTTTTACAAAAATTAGAAAATTATTATGAATGAATTTTTCGGAGAAATTCGTCGTAAAATTTCTCATTTCCTCCTGCCCCTTCCTTCCCCTTCATAAAATAAATCACGTATCATATTTTTCGATCGTTTCCGTATTATCGTTATTTCAAGAAAAATTATCAACTTTTGAATCGACGAATGTCGAATAATTTTTTTTTTAATTTCTAAATCCAAATCGAAAGACATGAAATCCGTATTTATTCGCGTTACGAATAATGGGCAATTTTCCTCGATAAAAAAAATGTCAACATCGCTTGTCGTGTCGTCTGCAATTTAATGTTCTCTCACTCGACTCGATCGTCTACTCGTAATATTACGAAAGCAGGAAAGCAGACGCGAAAACGTCTCACAGTGGGGGCCAATAAAGCGAAATTTATTTAAAATTTTGACGATCTCGTTTAACGGGTTGTATTTGGTTTCATTGGCTCGAATTGGCTACGGGTTATACGATTCATAAAAATTTATTTTAACGGTTACGACAGCGACACGGTGTTTTATATACACGGTAACATGTGTCAACTTGAAATGTTCTGCGCCAATAATTGCGATTACGTAAAGGGAAATTTGCGCACACAAAAGATATCGCGATAAATTCATTATAAATTGGATGAAAACGACGAACAGGTCGTCGATGTCGTGAAAACATACCCATTACGAGAATTTTCTTTTACGATATTAACTTTTTTATGCGGATCGAATTTCGTTATCTTGTATTTTTTCTCCGTCAAAAATGGCGTATTTTTTGCGATGAAATTTTATTTTATAAATGTATGAAATTTATATGAAGATTAATTTTTCAAAATACTCGCGGACGAAATAAATTGCGAAAGAGCTATTTTTCTCACGTGTCATTTTCGCTCAACTGCCTTGCTCGTTTTCCTTCGGTACACCCGGCATAGGTAGGTAGACTAGATAGGTACGATATATAGTTTATTAACTGGTGAAAGAGAAAAACGAACTAACGTCAGAATCGATATAGGTAGTGTTTTTCTCTATTAAACGATATTTTTCGTCGAGATGAAGTGTCACGAGGACGCGAGATGACGAGCTCGTGTTATAAAAAAATCATAAATAAAGTTGCGAATATTTTTTTCGGACACGTTGAGTTGATTGTCGTCGAAAGGAAAATCCGTTGAAGACGTTGACGGGCCAAAAGTTGAATAAAAAGTCGAAAAATACTTACGATGAGTTGCCTCGCAGACAGCGTTGCGAGAGAAAAAATTCTCAACGGGCTCGAAAAAGTGGGGAAAAAATTCCAAAAGTACGTCTTGCGAAATGACGATTAATTAGCGAGACACAAACGCGACGACGAATAAATCCGCATAATATTTTTTTCCAGCCGCAAAAAATACGTCGAGCGCAAAAAAATTGAAAGAAAAAAAATTCACTGGGAAAAATTAAACGAAACACCGGCGGTGGAAAAATGCAAAAAGGCGCAAACACATCGCACGACGACGAGTTATTTTCATCGTTTGAAAATAATGGAAATTAAATTTTTGCCAAACACGCGTTGAATGTAACCAAACAGCACGAAATCACTAATGTCCTAACGCGAACGATGCGGACATAAAACTGCTTCGTTTGCAGCCGCTCGAATGTGAAGTTCCTGGAACATTGATCCAGCCTCTTCGTGAGAAACGACGACTCGCGGATGCTTTTATGTGAAACAACTTCTTAGTGACACTTGCGTATAAAAATCACTCCCCCCATTTTGGGCTGCACGTACCCCCCAAGATGGTATCCCCACTCGGGGGTAGATTTTTGGATTATGTCGATGATAACCTTATGCGTGACGAAATGTTTAATATAATTATTTATTTACTCGTATTTGCCATTTTATACTTAGTTTGAAAGATTTTTTTTTTGAGTCGGTTGATTTGAGATTTTAGCAGGAAATTCAACGCTCGGTGTCGAAATTTTTTAGAGTGGAGGGAGAAAAATTCACATAAGGCTTAAAGTTGGATTTAAGAAAGAAAGAAGTAGATTTATCTGAAGAAAATGTTGTTCATTTTTACTCAATCGAAAAATTAATCGAATTTTACTCAGAAGCTCATAAATGAGTATTCAAGTTGAAAAATGAATCATTTTTTCCATCACGAATGGTGGAAAATTGACCTTTAAAATGAATTCTATCACACACTAAAGTGGTTCGTAAATGATTCAGTCGTGAAATTGCTCTTCAAAATTAAATCTTTCTTTCACGAATAATTCGCTTGAAAAATTATTCGGTCATTCGCGACTGATTCGCTCAAAAATGAATCATTCCTTAGCCAAAAAATTATTTACTAAATGAGGTAGTGGTTCGGCAACAATTCACTTGAAAATTGAATCAGTCGTTGAGAAAGATATTTTCGAGGAATTATAATTTGGTGACTGGCGAACGACTCACATAAGAGGTGATTTGGTTATTCGCGAATGATTCGCGAGAAAAATGAATTTGAGCTTTGAGCATTCTTTCGCAATCAATGCATATGAGATATGATACATATATAGACGTTCGCGAATGATTATTTCGATTAAATTTTTAAAAAATTGATCGATTCACCGAAATCAAAAAATCAAAAGATCGAGTAATAAAAATCTAAAAATCTATTTAATCATAAAAAATTTCAAAATTCCTGATTATTGAAAATCAACAATTTTATTAAATTGAAAGAATACGTAATAAAAATAAATAAATTATCGTAATCAAAAAAGTGTTGAAAATTCAAAAAATAGGTCAAAATTTAAGAATTAATCGATAGTGGGAAATAAAAAAAAAAAAAAAAAAAAAAGTTTTAATACAATGGCACGGTCCGGTTTCAAAGATGAAATGCACAAGTGATCATTAAAATGTAACATACTGTGGATTCGGGTTAATTACCACTATTGAAATTTTTTGATCATGAAAAGACGAGAACCGAGAAGACATGAATGTGTTATAATTGACAAACACCCGCGCTGACTCAGTCGACAAAAAAAAAACTGCGCATTACAATGTACCGCACGCTGGAGATTTAAAAGAACACTGTTGATATTATTTTTTAAATAAGAATTAACTAAGAACTTTACATGTACAAGCATGCTTGTTACATTTAAATACTATGCAAATTTCATAATAAACGATACAAAAATAATTACATTTTCTACACCAAGTGTGAAGACATTTACCAGACAACTGCTAGCATTACAGCCGATTACATCGGTAATTTTTGTCACTCATCGTTTATTTATCAACAAATGCGTTCAAATACGAATAATTTCAAAAAAATTGATTACAAAATGTAAAACAAAAAAAACAATAACATTAAATTGTGATACGATTTCAGACAACGTCTATGCTTGTGATATTTCAAATGGTACATAGAATAAGCAAAGTAATATTTTTTTTGCTTTTTTGCAAAATACCCACATGTTCAGAAAGCAAGGCGATAAGGAAAAGAGTTAAAATCTAGTTTAGCCAGAAGCTTGAAAGTTGGAAAAAATGAATGAAGGTGATATGAATCAATTCAGTCAGGCACAGCTACAAGAAATCCCAAATTACACAATGTGAAACTCACACTAACCACTACCGATGTTATCTACAAGTACTACACACACAAAAGCTTAACATCAGATGGCGTATTACTCCATAAGCCGAATTATTTTTGGGCAATTCAATGAAATATGTTTACCTTGTGAATATGTTACTTTCGTGTGTTTTCTGCAAAAGTGGTATATCCTCCTTCACTAAATTAGTCGTGGATGAATTCATTTCCACCATACACATAGATGCCATAAACTCATTTATAAATTAAAATGAACTACCGTATAAAATTTCAAAAAATAATAATGGAATGTGAAATTTGGTTACCAATACCGATGTAAAAATATGTATTGTTCGTAACCGCTTCAACATTAATTTACGAAAGAATTTTTTCACGCACTACATTCGATCGATTAAAATATCACTTCCATTACTTTTTCAAAATTCAACACCTACCTAATCATAAAATACAAACGATTAAATTTTAATAAAATATTTCGTAATGACGTTCATTCGACTCAATTCGACTACCATCTTCCTTTGATAAAAAACTACAATGAATTGAAAAAGTCACAAAAAAATCAAACAACCATTCTTCAAGAGTTCAAGAGTTCAAAGGAAATTGCGTAGTTGATGTAAGTGATCTGTATACTTGTTCCTTATGGTGAGTGTAAAATAGTTAAGTTAAGGACTTTAGCAGATCGTTTTTAACACCGATATTGTTACCGACAAAAGACGACAAATCACGAAAAAATGAAAATCTCAAAATATAAATTGAAGAGTTTTCAAGTTTTTTTTCTTTGTTTCTAAATTTCTATTAAAATAAAAAAATATATTAGTAATTTAGAATTTAAAAATGGTTAATAAATATTTTGAGGGGGAAAAATGCGGGAAATTAAGTCAAAATTGACAATAAATTTGAAAAACATTTTTCCTAAAAAGCAGTTTCCGTTCCGACTTTCCGCCTTCCGGCTCTGTCTCCGCCTAAATCAAATCGGTAGGTGAGACCGTGAGAGCCATAATGAGTCAACTCCAAAATTTTCGACTATCGTTTTTTTTGCGATTTATGATGTTTAAGTTTAAGTTTAAAACTTTTTATCATCATAAATCGCAAAAAAACGATAGTCGAAAATTTTGGAGATTGGAGTTGACTCATTATGGCTCTCACCTACCGAAATTCAGTGAAGCCGCATTACTAATTTTTAGTTGCAAATTCAAATTTGGTTACACTTTTGGTTACACTGACGATTTTATTCAATGTTTTCAGCCGTTGCTAAGCGCGAAGGTGAGGGAAACTAACGAAATTGTGTATTATGTGTAACGATTTGAAACTTTATTCAGTTTGTTCCAATGTTGATTTATTGTTCTGGTGACCAAGGGGATACGAATACGATGTGAAATCGTGCTTTAGTATTTCGAACTGCATTGCGCGCTTAATTTTTTATTTTCTCATCGGAAAGTTTCCCTAACGTAGTGTCGGTGATGCATTGAAATCCAAGTTCATGGCTACAGTTAATGTAAGACAGCAAAAACTGGAACAACAGGTGATAAATTAACGTTATTAGGTGGAGTAATTTATGCGTAGTTATTATCTTTATTTTGAATCGATACTCTTCAATTTTCCACTATAATAGACTTATTTGATACGTATTTCTATTGCAGCGACAAATATTGGAACAGAAAATGAGACAGAAAAGATTCACTTCCGGAATGATCCAAGCATCAGACAATTTACAGAAAGTTCGATATACTAGACCGATGTCTGGTAAAAAAGAATTACATGGTCAGTTTTTACATAAAATTTAATTCAAATCGATTTATAAATAGGTACTTGTAAATTTACAGCTCCAAGTTTGTCGAGCCGATAATATCGCTAAAATTAATTAATTTCTAGGTTACGATGGGCCATTGCAATACACGATGATTCAAGGAAATCCGGATTTAAGTACAGATGTCATCCATTTGTCCCGTAGTGTGTCTCGTGAGAGCAATGACATTGATGGTAATTCGATTTTTTCATCTTTACGTCTGTTAATTTGAAATTCGTTACAATTCGTATGCTCATATTTGTTGATAGGTGACAGCAATGCTTCCGATAACTTTTATCACGAAGATAATGAAATTGATGACGAATCCACCCCAATAAGTACACCATCGTGTGAAAATGGACTTAATTTCGGTATAATTTCTCCAGAAATTCAACCTTCTTCGTTTATTTGTCATTCTGGATCAATCTCTTCAGACGTACGTATTTTATTAACGCTACCGTAAAATTGTTTTTTGCGAATTTTCTAGTTTTTTGTATAATTTAAATTTTGTAAAACTTCAGGTTGTGGAGAGTGACAATGAAATTCTCAATAACTTAAATTCATTTGTATTACAACCTGCTCGTCAAAAAGTACACTATAATTGTCGAATTACGCGCGACAGAAAGGGTATGGATAGAGGATTGTACCCAACTTATTTTTTACACTTAGAAAAGGACCTTGGAAAAAAAGTTAGTATATTTTTTAATACTTGAAAAAATTAAACAGAACTCGTAAAATTCATATTATTTTTTCTTAGATATTTTTATTGGCTGGAAGAAAACGTAAGAAAAGTACTACATCCAACTACTTAATTTCAACGGATCCAACCGATTTATCCAGAGGTAGCGAAGCCTTCGTTGGCAAACTACGTTCTAATTTACTTGGAACTCAGTTTACCATCTTCAATAATGGTAGATCGCCTTTCAAAAGTTTCAATGAAAATGATATCCCCAGAGAAGAACTAGCCGCTGTAGTTTACGTAAGTGATTTCCAAATGTGATAATTCGACATCAATAAGTAGAAATAATCAAGTCGAAAATTTTATGCTTTTACAGGATACAAATGTATTAGGTTTCAAAGGACCAAGAAAAATGACAGTTTTGATTCCAGGTATGACCCATGATCAAAAACGTGTTCAAATAATCCCGCAGGATAATGCAGACACAATGCTAGGTAATTAAATATTTTAAAAGCATCAATTTCGTTAAAACCTTTTAATGGAATTCATTATTATTATAATGCTAAGTAAATTCTGTTCACATGTCTTATTAATAATTCAGCTTCTGTTAAACATAACGAGGTCACTGGGGCGAAAAGCTGGCCTACACATATTTTCTTTTTCAACTTTAACGCTTATTCATAACTTTGTTATTTTATTTTATAAAAGATAATCAATAACCATGCGGTTTTTTTAATTGTAATGTACATAAATCCATTAAGTTTATCATTGAAAAAATTATTCCCATCCCATAAGCTTCTACATAAATATTGAACGTGCAACGAATTGAATCAATTTATGTTACAGAATGTTGGAGATCAAAACGAATGGATAATTTAATAGAATTACATAATAAGACACCTACATGGAATGACGATACGCAGTCGTATGTTTTAAATTTCCACGGCCGAGTCACGCAAGCATCGGTTAAAAATTTTCAAATAGTTCATGACAGTGATAGTAAGTGTGCCATTGACAATGATTCACTTTCTTTACTGGTACCATAATTATTTATTTATCGTCTCATGGACAAATAGAACTAAATGATAATTTAATATTTTCTCGATACATCGTTCTTCAATGGACATTCTCAACTTAACTTTTGATAAACCTCCGATATTCGTATTAAACGATACAGTCCAGTGGTCTAAAATGAAGATGGTGGAAATTTCAAATTTCTCAATTATGTATTTTGATACGAAGCAGTTCTGTTCAGCGCTTTACTTTATGATACACAAGCGTAGTTAAAAAAGGCTTTAGTTATTATTCACATTATTTTGTTCTCAAACCTTGAACAAATTATTTCCGTCGATAACGTATCAGACGGAATTTCATTCAATTTCTGTATACACTCTAGCTCCACTGTTCGTTATAATAATATGGTAATTCTGTGGTCGAAAATTACTCACGAGTACTTACTACTTACATCGTTTCGAACTTATGATTGTATTCAACGATTCAACGATCGATAATACTTATACCGTAATACTTACGTCATAAAACTTTCGTTTTTTTTTCTAATTGAAAGTTTGTGTTGGACATTATCATCTTTTTTAAACGTAAAAAATTAATGATGTACTTCAGCTTTGTTTTTACACGTTAATACCCATACCGATACCTGGGTATTGATCCGACCTACTATCTTGTTGTATCTTTTTGTGTAGTGAAATGAATCCAACAAGTTTAGTAATTAAGTATAATATTTCGTGCGTGCGATAAATACTCCTTTTTCGATATTATCGTCTGTTTCGCTAGAAAGTTATACCCAGGTCAGACACACTTGTATTCTTGGTAAATTTTATAGTTCAGTAACATTTCATTCCTGAAATTTTGCTACCTCAATTAAAATTTCTAAGGTTATTAACCCTTAAGGTCTTTTCGACTAACTTATGTTTGTATTTTTCTACTTTAACGTTTTTATTTAATTTTTTCAGTTGATTATATAGTTATGCAATTCGGACGCATTTCGGAAGACGTCTTCACAATGGATTATCGTTACCCTTTATGTGCTCTACAAGCGTTTGCCATTGCTTTGAGTAGTTTCGATCATAAATTTGCTTGCGAGTGATGGTTTCAGTTTCTTTTTCACTCTTGGTCTACGTTTATTATGAAAGTCGCTGGTTCTATGTTTTCGATACTTCTGCATATCGAACTTAAAATTTTAATTCATCAGTCATATCAATTAAGTTATTTTAAAGATTAATTTAAATTGTGATAATGTTTTTGTTCCTCTAAGTCGTAATTTATCAAGTGGATGATCATGTTTCAATTATTCTATTTCATCTCATCATTCCAAATATCTTTGTTCTGTTAGATACACTTATTTTCCTTCAAAAGGAAAATCAATAAATTTTATAGTACATAGCTACATGTGATGGCAGATCAAATTGAAGATTTTTCAATCAAATTTTTTTATATCGTTTCTTTTTTCTTTTTTTTCCTGGAAATTGTGCCTTTGTTAAATATTGAAATTATATTTCGGAAAATATCTTGAAAATGAACACTGCCTAATCATTTTTTCGATAGTTTTTGAAGTTTGTTTCAACGGTCTGTCATTTTCTTATTTTGTATTGTGTACGTTACGCTTTTTATTTCATCGTTTGTATGAATCTCACTCCGTCATTTTAAATGATAATGCTTCTTAGTGATGTTTATTTTAAAAATAAATTCATCATGCTTCGTAAATATTTGTTATTTTAAAGATCAACCAAAAAAGAGGTACCTTACCTACACTTTCAAATTCAAAGTTCACATGTTTGACAGTCGAACTAACTCTATACGAAAACAAACTGAAAATATTCAGAATTGTTACTGTCTCACTGAGGAAATTTTTTCTAGCGAATAATGAAGAGATGAAATAGTCTTTGATCATCGCGTATCAAGATTGAGAAATGGGAATCAACCATTCGGCTCTATGTAACTGTAACTAGCAAAATTGTTCTTTCCTGTTTGGTTGTTTACATCCCTCGCTTTTTCTCAATCTATTCCCATCTTTCCAGTACAAAGTAAAAATACACGCCGCAAAACTTATTTCAGAAAAGAGTACAAAACATGATTGTAAGTAATAAAGTCAAAGTACTGATGTAAGTTTATGTACTTTAATTTGCGCGCGCAGCACGTTGGATTTTATTTCTTGAATGTTGTTGTTCGGTTGGAAATGTGAAATGTGGTATTGTGGTGGTAAGTTGAAGATGTGATTTGCAATTTGTGAAACACGAATCAGGCTCAAACTTGATATCAGTTTTAATATTTTGGGTTTTATTTTGAGCTTGAGATTCAATAAATGTCTAAAATTGAATCATTCTTCGCGATCTATTCATTTTCGGTTCGAAATACTCGATAAAATACGTTATAATAGGTGCAAAACAGTGGATCGATTTCTTTTTTTACACAACGTATTTCTTACTTCATCATGCGTAGTTTGCACTGAAATGTTATGTGATTATTTTAAACTTCTGTTCTGAGATTATATTGAGCGGAGTATGCATTGGTAATTATTCGTTTACATAGTGTGTTTGATTTTGCTGAAAACGAACTTTCTACCGCTGTGTGTGATCACAGTTTTTAATTGATATGATGGTCAGTATAAATCCAACACTAGTTGAAACTGTATCCATAAACTATGAAGATTTCAGCGAAAGTTTTCTCACTTGTGGGACATGTTTATGTGAGTACCTTGTTTTACACATCAGCCATAATATCGAATATAAGAAAATGACAAACTTGGTGTTTTTCAGGTGTTTACAACGGTGTAGATCATATCCCCAAATTGTTACCATGTTCTCATACCGTATGTTTGGGATGTTTAAACCGCATAGCTGACGTCCGTAGTCGAGAAATAGGAGTATTTCGGTGTCCAATATGTCGCGAATTGACCAATATACCTCAAGGAGGTATATCAGCTTTACCACCGTCGTTTCTAGTAAACCGACTGTTGGATTTAATGTCCAAACAAAGAAGACAAATTGTACCTACGTGTTCTGACCATAGTAACCAAGTGAGTAATCATAATGTAATTATGGCATAAAGAGACGATTTGTAATGATTCTTTTCCATTTTTGCCTTAGGTGTTATATACTTGTGAAACTTGCGATGTTATATTTTGTACAATGTGTCAGAACGGCGGTGGTCATAAATCCGCTCACGAAGATAATAAGAATTGTGAGCATACAATTGTTCCTTATTCTGTGGCCATCAAAAGAATGGCTGAAATTTTAATTTACAAAGCGAACGAATGTTTATCGAAGGTAAATTTTTAGTATAACCTTAATAAATTTTCTTTTCAAGTACCTAAAATTATTTAAAAAATTTATTTTACGATGTTACAAGCAGCTGAATAATGCTCGTGATACCGTCAACGATGAATTGGAGAAATTAGATCATGCCAGTACTGATTGTATTCAGAAACTAAATAAAACATTTCAAGATATTCACGAGGCCATTGATCAACGTAAAAACGAATTAGTTTCCAAAATACAAGAAATGAAAGAAACCAAGAAAATTGTATTGAATGAACAACTAATGTTGATAAACGATGAAAAGGACAAGGTTAGTTGGAACGTAAACTCGATCAAGATTGAATTTTACTTTATTTTTAGTTAATCTTGGTTAAACGAAAACTTTTCTCTGCATTAAAATTAAATTCAACAATTTATTTTCAAATTTCGCTTGAGAATAAGTGGTAAAACTTTTTTTTTTTAGGTTGAAAAAGTATGCGATGGTTTAGAATATCAAACTGATACCCATATTATCAACCAAAGGATATCTAGTCTTTCGGAGAACATCGATAGTATACGGATTCTCGAAGAACCGCGTGAAAATTCTTACGTGCACTGTAATATTGATCATGACCAAAAATTTCAAAAATTGATGACGAACGTAGCTACATTAGGTCGAATAATTTCTACCACTTCATTACCAAGATTATCTACTTTACTCATGGAAGGTATGAAACGAATTAATTGGGAAAAAGGTCCAAACTATGCGAATTAATGAATATTTATTTTTATCAGATAATTACATAGTCAATTTGGAAGCAACTGCCTTAATACGCACAATTGATTACCATGGCAAAGCTAGAACTTCCGGAGGAGATCCTGTAATTGTTCAATTGAATCGCAAAGAAGCGACCGAAAGTATACCATTACCAGTGAGAGTCGAAGATTTAGACGATGGAACATATTTGGTGAAATTTAGACCGCCGAAAATTGGATGGTTAGTTTTCATGAGGAAAATTACCAACTTAGTTTTGATAGTAATTTGATCATAAAAGTATCTCTCTCTTTTTCTAGTTATGTTTTAGAAGTTTTCATTCTTGGGCGACATATCAAAGATGGTATTCGAAGTTTCATGGTATCAAAGCACAATAATCCTATAGCTGTTCATGGAAGTTCAGGAGGTGACGGGTCAGGACATTATTTACAACCTGTTGCTATAGCTTTCAATAATAATAATAAAATGGTAAATTTTTGTTTTTTTCACAGTTTTATTCGAGTGCTTTTTCAATCTACAAAACTTCTAAAAATATTCGATGATTTTCAGATTTACGTTGTTGATACTGGTAACTCACGAATTAAAGTTTTGACCAGCGATTTGAAATTTGTGAAGCACATTGATAATCCTTGTCTGAAAGGCAGAGCTTGTACTGGTATTGGTATATACTCGTCTATAGAAAACAATTCTGATGAATGGATTGCTGTTGTAAACTGGCGAACCAAGAATATTACAAGGTAAGCCTACAATAATTTTTTTTTTTTTCAATAAAATATCGAGTCTTTGTCCTTTAATGCTTTGTTAACTTTCAGAATGACTACCGATGGTGAAACCATAAACGAATTCACTCACGATGTCTTACAAGAACCGACACATTTAGCGGTTGACAGTAAAAATAGTCGTATAATTGTGGCCGATAGCGTGAACAATTCGATTGTGGTATTTAATCGTTTAGGTGAATTACTTCTAAAGGTAAGAAATTTTTTTTAACATTTTTTTTTCGAAAAAATTACTCCAACTTATGTTTGATTTTTCCAGTTTAATAAAAATGGTACCAAAGATGAACCAACAACTCAGATATCTTGTGTTTGTGTGGGATTAAATAGCGAGATATTTGTGGCCGATACACGTATCCGAGTTTTCTCTTCGGAAGCTGTAAAGTTGAAGGAAATCAACATAGAAGGTAAACTTCCTTACTATTTTGATGTTATTATTTCAGAATTGCAGTTATTGATTGACGATGTGTATTTTACAGGTGATGGCGATTATGGTGGAATAGCAATCGATACTAAAGGTCTTCTGGTAGCTACACGATCGACTCGAACCAGACATTGTGTCCAAGTCATCGATACAGAATCTGGCGAAATGGTCAATTCTATCGATTCCTATAATAACCGTTTGTGTCGACCTGCCGGCGTTTCTTGTACCGCTGACAATTACGTCGTTGTCGTCGATCTCGGTAACGGAGCCGTGAAAAAATATCGTTATTGGTAAAATATTACATTTGTAAATTGTACGTCAACTTTTCGACCTCGAGTAAAACAAAACAATCGGATATTGAGGCACAAACGTGTACTTTTATAAAAAGTACATTTTACAAGGATGCCATATATATTTTTATATACGCTGATTTATCAATAAGAATATCACCATTACGTATTCCCTCTCTACCTTCAAGTAGCAAACAATCGATGATTTTAATGATCTCTCGATGTTGAAAAATATAATAACTTACGTTATTGTTCGTAAACTTATGTTGCGTCGTAAAACGTGAACATTTTCAACTCGTTTTATTTTCTTCCTCAAAATTTCGGCACCGAAGAAAAAAATCGATGTAACAGATGCATTTTTAATTAATTGAATATCGCGTTCGAATCGAGTCATAATTTAATAGCCTATGATTTTAAAATGTTTTTAACGAATCATCTCATCGTATGAGGTGAGAATTTTTTTTGCTTTCATGTATTTTTAATTTTTTTTTATTATTTGCTCATTTTTTGTGACATTAAGAATTTTTAGTTAATTTTTTTTAACGCTTCGTATTACTAACTCGAAAGATCGTGTCGGGTGATATTCATGCAATGACGATTTAAATGACAAATTTACCGCTACCTGCGTGTAAGTGGTCTGTTTAACGACGTGTGTTCATAGGACTATGTTTTTTTTTTTTTTTTAGGCTGTGAAGTGAAACAATTTCGATTTTTTGCTTTTGTTTGTCGTGTCATACGGTCGACCGCGTAAATCGGCGTTTTTTAATCTAACGATTCGCTTTTTCCAATACTTACCTATTGATAATTTTCATTTCTTTAAAATACGCTTCATCTTGGAGTAGGGTGTAATTCATATTAGTCGTTATAGGCGTCCAATATCCAAATCTACTTGTATGTATTCGTATTAATTGTTTGTAATTAATAATGATTTCGTTGCTATTTCATAATATCTCGTTGAGTGTTTTTTTGTTAGTGTTTTGAGTTTCGTAATAAGTTACCTTTATACTCGCTTCAGTTTTAGACATAGGTAGTTAAATACCTATACATAATTTATAGATACTGTAAATAATAATCCTGGTGTAAATTGTTCCCTTCAATGCCAATAGCCTATACTTACAAGAATAATGGAGTATTTCGGTGCATCATTCGATATCCATTTCGATATAGAATTTTTTTTCATGGAACATGCGAAGTATAATGATGTACATCGAAACTGTTAGTTTTATGACAGAGAGAATAATCTAGTTTTATAAATTTTAATATAACTAAATAACGATAATTTATGGTAGGGCCGGCAACTTAGAATTTTCTACACCTCGATAAAAATGAACAGATTTTTTTCTCAAAAAAATTGTAAGATCTTTTTGGAAATTTTTCGAATTGGAAAAAAAATATATTCTCAACTTTAAAAAAAAAAAAACATTTATATACGTATATTCTAACGAAATAATAAAAACAAAATTCTACTCCAAAAAAATTGAAAAATATTTTTACTCTTGAGAAATCACTCAGTTCTTTCCAAAAAAGTTGAGAACCCCTTCCCCTTAATTTGTCCCTCTACCTTCTAAAAAATTAAATAATTTTTTTGGCCAAAATTCGAACAAATAAATGACCTGAAAAAAATGCGAAAAAGATTTGAAAAATTTTTCCTCAAAAAGTAGACGATTTTTTTATTCCAAAAAAATTAGAAACATTCTTTCTCCAAAAATTAAAAAAATATTTCTTCATTTTAAAAAAATGAGAACGATTTTCTTCAGATAAAATAAAATCCAGAAATTTTTCTTAATACAAGAAAGTAAAAAAATGGGCTTTACTCTAAAGAATCAAAAAATTTCTTCTCCAAAAATTTGAGAAATATTTTCACCGAAAAAAATCAAAATTTTTTTATTGCAGAAAAATTGAACCTCTTGAAAATTTATTTAAAAAAATGTGAGGTTTTTTCTTCAAAAAACAGCGAATTGTAAGTAGTGGGTAGTGTGTAGTGTACCTACCTATTTTTTTTTCGAAGTTTTCTTGGGTGTAGTTCATTTCACTTTTGAAATTTTGAGTGTAGCTCGAGCACTCAACAAATTATTGATAAGTTGCCAGCCATGATTTATGCGAAGCATATCAATTGTTTAACGCCATGGCACTCGCATTTCGCTTTCATACTTACGGTTTTTTTATAGCTGCGTTACTGCCCCTCTTCCATCGCACAAGTTTTTATTATTACCATGTATGCAAATTTCAATTTCTTACCGATTCAGCTTGTACCTAAAGCGTAAACTAAATTTTCTAAAAGTCCCAAAACCAGTCTTAGTAGGTAGGTGTTGATGTAGCTGAAAAAAAGAAAAGATTAGTTAAACTGGCTTGTTCAAAGGGTTTGCTGCCATGAGGCCAGGGGTGCTGTGAGGCTAATTTTTTAACGAGTACTCGTCAAATTGATTTTTTTGGGCGGGGTGGGAGTGGAAAATTTTTGCCTTCCTCAAAAATCAGTCTCATCTCCCCGAAAGAGAATAAATTACAGCGCAAAAATGCGTAATTACATCTATTTTTTTCTAAAAAATTCGCCCTCGTTTCGCTCGGGCCAGGAGTGTCTCCTCTGATACGCATAATAATTTTAGCATCTTTAACAGTGCGAATTTGAGAGGAAAAATACAGGAAAGTCGGAAAGTTGATACATTAGTGTGTCATTTCTTCAAAGGAAGAGAGTACTGTTTTATGGAAAAAATTGAAAATTCAATTTTTTGAAAAACTACTATTTTTTTGGAATAAGAAGTAATTTTTTTAACATTTTCAAAAACTAGCCGTAGAATTGCCTAAATTGCAAAATTTTCAAAAATTATCAAATTTCTCAAAATCGCTGAATTCTTTAGAATTCTCTATTTCACAAAAATTATATTTTGTTTTACAAAAGTTGCGGAATATTCAAAAAATTTTTTTTTTTTGAATTGTCATTTTCTCAAAAAATGACAATTTTTCAAAAGTTACTGAATTTTTAAAAATTAAAAATTTCTAAAAATTGAAAAATTCTTCAAAATTTCTGAATTTTTAAAAATCATTAATTTTTAATGATTCAACAATTTTACGAAATTATAAATTTTCAAAAATTGTCAAATTTTCAGTACCTAATACATAAATTGCCACTTATTTAGGAATGTGGAAAAATCACCCCCCCGCCCACATACCTTCAAAATGCATATATCAAATGAAGCAAAACTATAGGGTCTAATAAAACCACATGAAAAAAATATAAATCAAAAAAATTAAAAAATTTCATATTAACTAAAAATTACTATAAAAACTTCTAATTAGATATGCCACTGATCTTTAATAACTTACATAGTAAATAAAAGTTATTTTTACTCGTTTCGAATATTTCATTATTTCCTACTATTGGGGGGGGGGTGACATGGTGGAGATTTGATTTAAAATGCAGGAACTCCTCGTTAACGGTTGGGGGGCACAGCACCCCTAACAATGTAATCACATTGAGCTGCCTATTTTTGAGATTGAAGAATTTGTAGCAACATGTAATCTTTGTCAAAAGTAGTGCATGTCTAAATTTTTTGAGGGGTACTAAAAAGACATCAAAATGAAAACTCAAAAAACTGTGAGTTCCTGTACCATTAATTCTTCCTAATTCCCGTAAAATCTTCGGAGTTTATGTTTCACCTCACCAAATTCCTGCGAATGTTCTGAAATATTTTTAAGCAGAAAATAATTTTTAAAAACTTGAACCAACGAACAATTGCAAAGTGGGAGTTCTCGTTCAATCCCCCCTCTCCCTCACGATTACTAAATTTAAACATTTAAATTTCCTCTTCTTTCAAAAAATAAAAATACGTTGAATTTTTTTCTCAATTTTTCTCCATTTTTTAACCTATTTTTTTGAAGTTCCTGATTTCAAAAAAGTACCTATTCAATAACAATATTTTCTGGAGGAGGGAGAAAATTATTTAAAATTTCCAACAATAAATGCAACTTGAACCAAATAAAATCAGATTTTTCGTTGAATTTTTTTCTAAATTTTCAACTGAAAGGATGCCCTTCCCTCCCCCATTTTTCATCAATTTTTTTTCTTCGTAATTTCCTTTTTCAAAGTTATTCGCGATTTTTGCAGTGTTAGTTACATTAGGAACCAAAGAGAAAATTTTAAGGTGAAATGAAGTTTGGAAAAAATTTAGACGAACAGTACTTCATCAAGATTCTAATAGAGGGGCACAAATGAGGAGGAGTATATTTTTGAATAATCTACGTAATTCCAGGTCGTCAATAATTTTGAAATCGTTGATAAAATTGTTTTTTTTTTTTGTTTTTTGAACAACCTTTGACGATGACAGAATGAATAAGTACACACAGAGCTAGGGCAAAAGGAAAACCCCCCGTCACATATACATTCGTACTGGTACGAAAAAAACAACAACAACAACAACAACACATACATAACAGAAAAAAGAAAAGCAGAACCGAAAAACAAGTATCGCATCCGCTTGTCCACCTCGCCTCCGCTCTGGTCGTTCTCGCGTTCCTCTCCCATGCACCACGGTTGCCTTGTGGCCGGGGCCGGGGCGGCGCACTCGTCCGCCCTTATAGCGAGTTTTTGATGCAATTTAATTTTCAAGCGATACTTTCTTTTTGGCTTTCGCTCAAAATTGTTAACGTTTTTCGCTAAATTGTCAACTTTTATGTTTTTTATGCTGATGAGTTTTCCACTTTATCCTCGTTCCGTGTTATTCTTCCCTTCTCTCGTTACACTCGTACATTTCTTTTATCTTTTTTTCGTCGGTCGTCGTTTCGTTTCGCAATTTTTTATTTCTGCGTTTTTTTATTGTTTTTTTTTTCTTTTTTTTTGTAGTTTCGCTTTCTCTCTAAGACGTCTCTCTTTCTCTTTCTGTCTTTTTTTTTTTGTATTTATTATACGTTTAATCCTGCATCGTAAACTGTAAATTTTCATATAATCTCTCCGCCCCGTGTTGTTGTTGTTGCTGCGATGCTATTTCATGGCAGCCATTTTCATATCTTCTTCTTTCCTATTTGATTCTTTTAATTGTGATTTATGCTAAGGAGGAAGTCCGGGAAAATGTCGTTTCTTCTATATCTCATTTATTAACGGCCACTCTTTCGTTATTGTTTATATATTTCTTCTCCTAGGTTGCCACGACGATCTTGCTCTTATTTGTTCTTTTTTTTTGGCCTCTACTCTTCCTCTGTTGCGTATTTTTTATCTTCGTATTTTGGTATCATTCGTGTACTAATTTTTGATTTTGCTCGTTTCTCAGAAATTTATTAATTTGTGTAACCGAATTTTTAGGCCTTTGCTGTACATTTTCGTAGGAAGAAGATTTTTTTTTAGTGGGTGACTTGGCATCGTACGTAGCGTAGTAGGTATGCGAAAAGTTGACAAATTTTTTCAAGAGTCGCTAGTGCGCCAGGGGGCGTCCTAATGTACTGCAATGAGGAGGAGAAGGAGGAGGTAACACGATAAGGTGGGAGGTGCGTAGCCGCAACCTCGACGTATCGTATCGTGTAAGACAATAAATAAAGAAGAAACTATGTGTTATCGTGGTTGGAAAGAAAAGCCTATAATGTCATCGTTTAAATAGTTTTCAAAGAATCGACAAGTAAAATTGGCCATAAATTAAACCTGCGACCAGGAGCGATCGGGTCGTTAATAGTCGTCGTTTTATAGTACGCCAGGCAGGCAGCAAGATGGGCAGAAATGCGAGAGACGTTCGGCCAGGCACGTAAATCTGCATCAGCAGCCTCTGTTTGAGGAGGAACGAAGGGAAGAAGAGAAAAAAAATCGAGTAAAAAAGAGCGCGCGATGGAAGCTGCAGAGGAGACGAATCTGTGTGTACATACGCGAGCGAGTGCATTCGAGGAGATGAAAAAAAATGCGTATTAAACAAGTGAATTGTGCGACAGAGAGAGGAAGATCATCGGTGTGTGGAATTATAAGAAGCTGAAGTTACGTAGAGTGAGAGTTGTAGTGTAGTATTTTCTTTGGCGAGTGGAGAAAAAAAAAAGAGTGGCACGGTGTGGTGGTTATAGTAGTAGCTGTTGTGCCTGGTACAAGACACGAACATTACCAAACAATGCGAATTGTTAATTTTGATTTGTTGGTCACGAGTTTCACGATAGTTACGTTAGATAGCGTTATATTACGGTAGCCAGTGTGAGACATACGTTTTATGTACATACTCTTCTAGCTCCGTAATGCAGTAGTTTTTTACTTCGTCTTTTTTTTTCCTCTTTCTTTATTTACTTACCTTCTTTATATTTTGCATCCTCATCGTCGTACGTAGAGTACGTGAAGTATTTTTTTCCTCTCATTTTGCTGTATATAGGTATATACTTCTGCAGCATCACAGAAAACTTCTTTTTTTTTGTCCCTGCCGCGTCCAGAATGCTGCAGCGAGCTATGGATGATATAACAATAAACGACTACCAAGTAGATAATAAAGGTGATGTTAAAACTGTAGTAATATTCTGAGGCTCTCTCGAGATATGCGACAGATAATGTTAATATGTGTACGACTGCGATTACCGGTAAGTTTACTGGAGAATTAATCGGATTAGGTTGTGTGAGTGTGTAAATACCTATGTACGTACTTGGCATAGTCTGGCAGAATCAGGGATGGTTAGCCAATCGCATTGGCTAAAGCTAACGGCTTAAAGCTAAAAAAAAAATAAATAAGCTAAGGCTAGCGCTAAAGCTAACATGTCATCAGTTTGCCAGCTAAAGCG
>FIZV01074820.1:0-11010 GCA_900050545.1 Trionymus perrisii
CCACTAAAATAATTCATTTTTTTCACTCCCCCCCCCCCAAAAAATGAAAAAAATCTTCATTCAAAATTAAGATATTTTTTCCAAAGGTACTTATAGAAAATTGAGAGGAAATAAGTTTAGAACCAAATTAATTAAAATATTAAATTTAATAATAAAATTGGAAATTTTCAAAAATGTACCTAGGGACGTTAAAAAAATTCCATTCCTGAAATTGAAAAAAAAATTAAAAATATGGGATTTGTTAAAACAAAACTGAAAATTGTCAGAAAGGTATTTGGTTCTTTGGTCGATTTTTCTTTTTTGTTTTCAATTAAAAAATAATAATCAATTCATGAAAAAAAAATATATTACAACTCTTCAAAAACATTAATATTTCAAAAACTGAATTTTTTAACGTAGGTACCTACGTGTTTCAATATTCTACTTTTTTTCAGACAACATACCGCCATATCTCAACAAACGAGTATTCTTCAAAACATTCACCGGCTTTTAAAAAAAATTTGTAAGTCTCAAGGCAGTGGTCTCTTTTCCATTATTACACGTTTAAATAATCCACTATGTAATTTATTTTATTTTTCTTTTTACAGATAAGGAAATGCCAAAAAGAAATGTTGGAGATAAAGATGATCATGACGACACCAATTTTGAGGAATTTTATGAACTTCCGCTCAAAAACGAAGATGATGTGCTTAGAATGCACACCATGTTGCAGAATAATGAGGATCATCTGGTATGTATAATACATATTAAATTGATGTAGGTAGGTACCTATAGGTAAATAATAATAATTGATTGATGATGATTTTCCCTAATTCAAATTATAAAAAGTGGGTAATATTTATTCAATCAGTATACTATATGTATAGTTCTCATACTAATTTTTTTTTTTTTTTTAGAAACCCTTTCAAAACACTATTCGAACACAGGTGAAACGTTACATAACTACATGAAGAAATTTTTCAAAAATAAAAACGATCAACTAGTAAAAATTAAGAAAAAATAATTTGTCAAACTGCTGAGTTTTTTTTTCTTTTAGGTATTTTAAAAAGACGTGCCTACATACGTATTGTCTTATATATGTAACTTTAGGTATAAGTAATTATTGAATTTTGTTTAGATTTAGAAATTCGATGACTTCTTATTGTTCATTAAAAATGTCAATTTTTAATAAAATTTTTGTTCTTATTACCTTTTATTTGAAATATGTTCAATTGCATTAGGTAAGGGTACCTAGACAAAGAAAAGTACCTACTTAATTAACCAAGCGTATACGCCCGCGTTGTACGTCCGCGTGTACGCTTGCGTTGTACGTCCGCGTGTACACCCGCGTGTACGCCCGCATACTTTCCAAAAATTGGTATATAAATCGGCACGCGCATGCGTACGCGTATGCGTGCGCGTATACGCGTACGTATTCGCACTATTTTCTTGATAGGGTAATTATGTGAATTTTTCAGACAAAACGAAAATTGGAAAATATTGAAAATGTCGAAAAAGTTGATTGTACATTAACACTGGATGAAGTAAGTAATACTCTACATTATTCATTTGGTTACTGAAATGGTAATAATGATGTAAAATTTTTCAGATGGAAGAAATTTCGAAAGAAGAATTTAAATCAAAAATAACTGCAGCGACGTACATGGACTTAGAGCCAAAAGCTTGGCTTACCGATAGAACCCTGAACGACTCGATAAATTTAATGGTAGAATTTGTAAGGTAGAATTTGTAAACAATAACAAATGTAGGCGATCTGCATATGCTTTCAGCACCTATTATTACTAAGGCATCTATAAACACGAGTATGGAAATACGCCATTTTTGGTTATCGTGTTTACATGGTGAAGTTTTCGGTTTAACTTTTATCATTGCTTTACGATTTTATTAAATGAAATGAAAAATTGTTATTTACTTGTGAGATATTTTTATGTGAATTAATTTAATAAGATTGAAAATTGAAAACATTTACGAAGAAAAATGGCTGGTTGTTCTGCTTTTGGATGTCAGAACAGCCAAAAAAAAGGATTTCGTGTTTTTAAATTCCCTAGCGCTGAGAGTGATACAGAAAGAAGAAAACGGTGGGTAATCAACTGTAGACGAGATAACTTTGAACCTACAATTAACTCCAGAATCTGTGAAGTATGTGGACATATAACATTAAATTATGATTGTGTATCTGTGTACTTTGAGAATAGGTATATAACTTCTTTCTTCATAAATCTAGGTGCATTTTGAAGAAAGTCAATGGGAGAGAATGAGAGCTGATGGATGGGTAAAACTCAAACCCAATGCGATACCGACCCTTTTTAACGTCCCAAATCCGCCCCAACGAATAGGAAGCACTAGCAGTAAACATCGCAAAGCTAAACTTGACGCAATTGAAAAAAGTAAATCCAAGGTAAGACAATCTGTTAATTTTCAAGATGTAGCGCATTTATTCAGAAGTATTTTTGTATTTTTAATAATATTAATTTTTTCAATTCTAAATACGTTTCAAAAAAGGCACAGCCTATACCATTACCAACGATTGAACCTGAACCCAGTACGCCAGAAGTTGATCCCCAAATCGTGATTAAAAAATTGAGAGAAGAAAATGAAAAACTAAAATTGTCATTGCAGGTAACTAATAGTGTTGAAAAACTTGAGTAGTTATTATTTATTATTAATAACTTGAACGTGTATTTTGATATTATTTACTTTTTTTCTTCTATCAGAAAGAAATTGAAAGCATGGAAAAAGACTGTAACAAAATTCTGAAAGAAAAACAAGAGTTGGAGCGAAAACTCGCTGATAGCGTGTCTACACTACAGAGTTTTTTAACAGAACAACAAATATGCTCCCTCAGTAAAGATAAGATGAAAGAATGGAATCATGAAACAATAATGAAAGCTTTGAAAATGCGCTTTCATCTTGGTAATATATTTATTTACTTACATACTAATGATATCTTGTGTTAAATCTTGATCTTGCAGGATTTTTTTTTTTTTTTTAAATGATGTTAATAATTATTATATTTGCTATTTGTATTTCAGGTGTTAATGGATACGAATATCTACAATCTACAAACTATCCATTACCAACTTTGAAGACTTTGTCAAACAGATTTCAAAATTTTTCGGTCACAACTGGTATTTTAGAAGATTTGAATGAACCTATTGCATACAAAATGGGTTCAATGGATCCGCTCGATCAATACTATAGTATGATAGTTGATGAAATGCAGATTAAATCCTGTGAAGATTACGACAAAATTAAGAAGTTCATGGGGTATGTTTCTCTCGGAGATCAATCTCAGCTTGGTACTCACATCGTAGTTGTGTTGATCAGAGGACTGAAAACACCCTGGAAGCAAATAATTGCAGTGGAAGTTACTGGAAGCTCAACCAAAGCAGTATACATGTGTGATCTGATAAGTAGATGTTTAGTGTTCGTTGAAAGTATGGGTTTAACAGTTGTATCATTAACTTCGGATATGGGCGGTAATAATACCTCACTGTGGTCACAGCTAGGAGTTAAAGTTACGAAGAATGGTGAACGGAATAACACCGCTACTATTGGTAACACTACTTTGTTTATAATACCAGATACCTGTCATTTATTAAAAAATCTCAGAAACGCTATTCAGAAGCAGGATATACATTTACCTGAGGAACTAATGAATTTAGAAGAGTTGCCCTGCTCAACTGTTAGCTCTAAATACATCACAGCTTTGTGGCAAGCAGAAGTGAACGGTGCAAAAGAAATTCGTTCTCTTTTTCATTTAAAGGCTGAAGATATTAATCCTGATAACTTTGAAAAAATGAATGTGGGTTCGGCTGTTAAATATTTTTCAGAGGTTACAGCTGTTGCTATAGAAACGGCAATTGAATTGAAAATCCTTCCACCTGCTGCAAAAACCACCGCTTGGTTCATCAGAAAAGTTAGCGTGTGGTTTGAACTAGTATCTTCTCGCATTCTCAAGAAAAGCATTACACGTAGAAATCAGATTAAAAAAATTGAGATTTTGGAATCTTTCATTGGTTTATTCCATAATCTGAGAATAGGAGAACCTGGATACTGGAAACCCCTTAATTGGGGTGTAATATTATCGTGTTTATCCCTAATAGATATATCTAAATTACTACTCAATAATGGATTTTCATTTCTCCTTCTGCATCGTTTCAATCAAGATTGTTTAGAAAATGTGTTTTCCCAAATACGAAGAAAAAGCGGAGCTACACCAACGGTATCAGCTTGTTTGAAAGCAGTTAAGCTTATATCATTGGCTCAAATAACATATACTCCCAAAGCTACCAGTTATTTGAATGACTCTGACGAATTCCTCCTTGATTACTTCGATAATTCTAAGAAAACAGATTGTGAAGTGCCGAACAGACGAAAATTTATTGAAAAATCAGTTGTCGAGTCGAAGGAAAATATTCTTGAGAATGAAAAATTTCCCACAGTGATTTCTAATGAGAATGAATTGATATCCGGGCTTAGTTTATATGATATTAATTTCCTATACAAAATAGCAGGAGGCTGTATTCACGCATATGTTAAAAAATCGATTTGTGAAAATTGTAAACTCTTCCTCTCGAGTAATATAGTAGAGACGAAGAAGTATATGACATATTTTGATCTTCTAAATAAAGGAGGCCTTACAAAACCGAATAAAAGCGTATTTGACTTGGTAATCAACATAGAACTCTTATATCGAAAGTGGAAGAATTTCATCTTACGTAATGATTGTGATATTTTTATCAATAAAGTGTTAGTGGATGTAGATTTATCATTTCCAAACTGTAATTCTTGCTATTGCTTAAAAACGTTTATTGTTAATCATTATTTTAAAATTAAGTCATTTTCTGTGGTGAATTTAAACCAATGTAAAAAACGAAAAAAGGTAATGTACGGTAGTGCCACAAAAAAAAGAAAAACCGTGTAATTTTATTACAACATACAAATATATTTTATTTCGTACGATTTCTCCTTACTTTATTAATATTCTAAAAATAATTACTATGATCATTGATACGGAGATTCGATCTACCAGTGAAATAAAACAGGACAAGTTTTGATAGGAAAAAAGAAAAGAAATAGAATACGTTTAAATAATTAAGAAATATCACTTTGCACAGCAATAATGATAATCATAGGGAGAAACGATTTAGCAGAGAAATAAAACAGCACAAATGTTGATAAAAGAAAAAAAATGGATTAAGTTTAAATAAATAAGAAAGTTCACTTTGCACAGCAATGTTTATATAAGTTTTATGTAACTTTTGACGACGAATTGTTTCAGTAAAGATAAATTATGATGAATCGACTTTCCAGACTCCAGAGATATATAATTTTATCATTTTTTGGACATAATACTACACATTTGAGCTAGGACCAATGTTTCATCAAGTTTCTTCAATTTTTCCCTAAGCATCCGCGTTTCATCAATCAAATCTCGTTTCATCTTCTTTCGTTGATTCAATTTATTAATTAATTCGTCAGCGCTTAGTTCCGTCTGAAATTCAAAATTTTTAATATTTTTTAGTTTTTACTAAGGCACTCGCACTTATGACATACTTTATTGTGTTGATTGTTGTAATAAACTCACCAATTTATTATCACTAGTGCGATGATCTTCACCGGGAATACGAATATTACTTTTGGAATGCAAATTATTCATCTTTAAAAGTTGAACACAATAAATAAATTACCTATTAAAAACTGGAAAAAGAATAAAGATGACTTTATTTTTCATTATTTTTGTTTTGATAACGCTAAACCAAAAATTTCACAGCATTGACTAAGGGCAGGATCGGCTCTGTTTTGCAAGTTGCCTATTTTAACTATCTAACTGATAGCTATGTCGATATGACGTCACTTATTTTTGCTGCTGTTGTTATTTGACTTGTTATCGCTTATCTTTTTCACTTTTCAAGTCTTGCTCTCTATCGAGTATCGAATTATATTTTACCTGCGATTTTCGTTCACCTGTAATTTAAATAGTCTCCTGTTCGTGTACCTTATTTATGATGATGGAACATGTTCGTTTCACTTGTCATGATTGCGGTTCGCTATACAATTTCAAAAACAGCTTAGTGAAACACATAAAAAAGCATCACTTAGTTGCATCTGGTACTCATTTTTCTTCTCCATGGTACTATGGAAAGATTAATAAAACAACAGAAATAACTTCAATCCGCATTTCTTTTTATAGGTATTCAAAAAAAATACAGGAAAAAAGAAAAACGAATTATTTGTGCCGACTGTGGGCAAAAGTTTAATTTTCTAAGGCAATTGCTGGATCACCTCAATGACGCTCATGGAGTTATTATCGCACGTGAAAAAAGAACGTTTGAAAGCGAAGAAGGTTTGTCGACAACTTTAACATCTACTGATTGAATTTTGATTCGTTTATTTCATCTTCTATGACTATGAGCAAATTCTCATAAAAAGTCTGACGTATTATTGTTTACAAATTACAATACATGTAGAGAACTAAGGATTTTTAAATTTTGATGTTAGATTTTGAATCGTGGAAAAAACGTATGGAAGAGGATACCTCGTCTCAGTATGTGAAAGATTTCCAAGCAAAGAAACAAAAAAATGGCGATTGTGTAACCTGGTATCACTGCCACCGTTCCTTCAATTTTCGGTTGCATCGTAAAAAAGATATAAATGTTTCCACTAAGAAGAAACAGAAAAATCTGGGAACAAATAAATTGAATTCTACATGCCCTGCCCACTTTAAACTTATGAGTCAAAAAGACCATTTAATTGTCGAGTTTTATAAAACGCACGTTGGTCATGATTGTGAAGTAGCTCGAATGCGATTACATCCAGAAGATCGTTGTACTATAGCAGGTAAATTTTTCATTTGATATTCAAGGTTAAAATAAAATTGTATGATTATTTACTTTTCAAACCTACTTTAATTTTTTTAAATAGGAAAATTAAATTTTGGCGTTCCTGCAACTCGTATACTTGCTGATATTCGAAATGATGATGATTCGCTAGAAAATCTTGAAGAAAAAGAAAAGGTAACTCGTCTGCACCTCACCACGAAAAAAGATATCCGTAATATTGCTGCTAGTTTCAATATAAACAATCCTATTCAAAGGCATAGTGACGATGCTGAAAGCGTTGAGTTATTTTATCATGAAATGAAGAAGCTCAAAGAAAAAAATCCTGTGCTGTTGTACAAAAAACAAGGAGAACCTTCATCACTTGGATTAAAAGATGAAGACTTTGTTCTTATTCTATCAAGTAATTTTCAACGACGAATGCTTACAAAATTTGGTTCTAAAGCGATTTGTATCGACGGAACACATGGAACAAATGCTTACAAATTTCAACTCTTCACAATTATTGTAATGGACGAGTGGGACGAAGGTATTCCTGTGGCATTTGCAATATCCAATAGAGAAGATGAAGAATTTTTCAAAATTTTTTTCCAGTCCCTCAAAAGTGAAGTAGGAAACATCAGCACTCAACTGTTTATGAGCGATGACGCTGCTGCATTCTATAACGCCTGGGCCAATATCATGGAAGTACCTAAACAAAAGTTACTTTGCCTATGGCATGTTCATAAAAATTGGATCATTAACCAAAATAAGATAAAAAATGAAAAACGGAAGACTGTAATGAGTAGTTTATGTAGTATTGCCGATGAACTAAATGAAGAGAATTTTGTAAAAGAATTTGACAACTTTATTATACAGTTGGAGAACGACCCTGATACTAAAGATTTTGCAGCTTATATTCGAAGAGCTTATTACAACAACATGCGTTCGTGGGCACGATGTTTCCGTAAGCACGTACCTATTCAAACTAACATGAACTTGGAAGCATTCCATAAAACATTGAAGTATAATTATCTAGGAGGAGTAAAATGTTCGCGAATTGATAAATTACTGTACGCATTGCTTTCAATTGTTCGAGATAAACGTTTTCAAAGAGAAATTAAAAAACAGAAAAAAACACCATATAAAAATATTCAAAAAATCGTAAAAAGTCATCAGGATAGTGCCAATATCAACGATATACAGATTCATAATGAAGAAAATACTTGGATTGTAAAAAATAAATATGCTGTACATCGATTACCGAATGTTATTTCAGCCTGTTGCCAAAGAATCTGCGAAAGTTGTCAAATTTGTGTTCATATGTACACGTGCTCATGTCGAAACAATGCTGTTGATTTTAATATCTGCAAACACATACATGCTTGTGCAGCAAAATTTTTTACTCCCACAACATCGTTAGTAGAAGTTGAAGAAATTGTGGTAATTCCACCGGAAATGGAATTTGAATCTGACGTACATGTAGAGTCTACATCTTTGAGGACAGATATCGAAATAGATAACGAAATTTGTTTAAAAAATGAATTAATTCAAGGATTAGTAATGCGTAAGCGGCCAGTCGATAAGGGGGAGGAAATGATTAAATTACAGGATCGGATTATTACACTGTATAATAAATACGCTACAAACCCACCTGCAATGAGAATAAAACGTGTGGAATCTGGAAAAATCTTGAAACAGAGCTTCTATCCAACTCGTAAAATTACATCAAAATCGAAACCCGTAAAGTTACCTCAGATTTCGACAGTAGGAAAAGAAATAATTCGAAAAACTTTTCAACAAGGAACAGATGAAGTTATTTATGTGCATAATGAATTAGATCACGTTTATTAATTTTATTGTAGTTCGATTTTGTACCCCTGTATTGTACCATTTTAATTGTTTGTTTTTCGTTATGTTAATTAATAAGACGTAATTTCCTAATGTTTCAGTTATATTATATTGGAAAGGTAAAATTAAAATGAAGCTTCTCAATAATTTGTAATAATTAATTAATTATTCATTTTTTATTCTTCGAAAAATGCTGAATTATTATTTATTATATTGAACAGAAATATTAGGCGTTTTTCGGTTCCAGCAGTGACAATTTTATGAAGTATGATAATAATTCAAACGAAGTAGTGTAAATTTGCAGAAAAAAAAGAAACAAGCTAAAAGAGTGACGTCATAACGTCAAAATCTGATAAAATAGGCAACTTGCAAAACAGAGCCGATCCTGCCCTTAGCCAATGCTAAAATAATAACGATAATGAACGAAAATGAAGTTGTGTAAGTATCAAAATTCAATAATTCAGTTCACAGTTCCTTACATTTTCAAACGAAGTGTTCTCCAAATACTGTACTGAAGAAGTTTCTTGATAGTTTGAACAAAAGTAAGAAATCAGTTTACTTTAGGTAGTGTCGCGAATTTATCAATTTTTCATATAACTTCTAGATTTGTTTTCCTATTCCTAATTTCTTTCGTTTCATGATACCAAATTTTTGGTACCGCTATGAATATTTTTTCAATATTTAATATCTTGTAATTCTTCTTGTAAAGGTGTTCAAAATTGAGTGATTTTTTTCATTTTAGATGAAATCGGATAACGCAGATGAAGACACTTCGAATGGTATGAATAAAATGAGATCAATGATGGCATCAATGTCAAATCAAAATGGTAACAGCAATCTAAGTAGTCCTCATTCTAGACTATCTAGACTTGGCAAAGTATCAGTAACTAGTGTTGTTCAAACACCCGCTTGATCCGGATGAATCGCCTTTTTGCACCCGGATCTAAATTACAACCGGATACCCGGATTTGCATCCGGGTGTTGAATCTGTTGATAATTTAAAAAATCTGTTAGGATCGCTAATTAAAATATCAAAAAATGGTAATTATTTTATCGCTGCAAATCATAATTAAAAACCAAAAAAGAAAAAAAAACGCCGAAACGTTCAGAATTTCCACCACCCGGGTGTGATCCGGGTACCCGGATTCTGTTATCAGTCAAATCCGAGTTTCCGAGTATCCGGATGTTTGACAACACTATTATACGTAATGTATACTCCGCCAATGCTCCTTTCAATTATAGCTTCTAGCACTTCTAACGTAATTATTTCATTTGCAGTTGCAATCTATTTGCAAATGGTGCTATGCTGCGGCTAGGTCGTTGTCTTGTTCCTTAGGTCATAATGAAAAGAAAGGGGTGAGACTGGGAACTGTTTTGGCTGGAATTATTGAAAATGAGATGAAATTTCAGTGCATTTGCATTGTGTTTGTGTAGTGTTCGGGTCTAAAGCATCAGTTTCGTCTATGTGTAGTTGTTTCTGCATTTAAATAGCGTCTTGATGTTGTAAAGGTAAAGTTTCAACTGTTGATCGCGTTAACTAATCATTTCAATTAGTTCGAATCGTTATAAATTTTTAACCAACGCGTTGTTTTTAATTGCCTTTTGTAATAACCAAACTTCTAATTCATGTTTGATTTAATTTACGTATTTTGTTCCTTCTTAGATTAAAGCACCCCGAAAATGATTTGCATTTACGGTATCGCATTGAGTGTGTTTGTTCCTGTTCGCGTTTTGCCGTAGTGTCTCTATTTATTGAAATGGGTTTCTTTTCGCGTTTTGCCGTCATCTATTGTGCTTTTTTTCCTGTTCGTGTTTAATTTTTTTACTTTACGTCATCTATTGTTTTTTTCCTGTTCGTGTTTAATTTTTTTACTTTGTTATAATTTGAATTGATCTTTCAGTTCAATGACAAAGGTACGAAGAATTTTTTTTCCTATTTTAATTTTTTTTTGTTGTTGTTGAAAATTAGTTTTTAAAAAACTGAAAAATTTCTCAAATTTGAAAAAAAAAATCAGAAATTAGGCCTTTTTCAGATTCCAAAAATTGTAGCTCTCGCGAAATTTTCTTTTTCCCGAGACCCAAAATTTTTTTCAGGATCCGAATTTTTTTTTGTTTTCTAAAAAACCAAAAAAAAAAAAAAATGAAAAAGTGAGTGAAAAAAACTTACTGTGAGTTTTACAGAAATTCTAACCCTCGAATTAAAAAAAAATTGTACAGTTCTTCAAAAAATTGAATTTTCAATTCTGTACACTAAAGCACCGAAGATAAAAGTCACAAAAGTGGAATTTTACAGGGGAGCGAAAAAACCCATATCATTCAAACTCATATATTTAAAATT
>FIZV01074828.1:0-10853 GCA_900050545.1 Trionymus perrisii
TTTTTTTGAAAAATTTTTTTTTTCCCATTTTTTTTAAAAACCCCTTTTTTTTTTTTTTTTAAAAAAAAAAAAAAAAAAAAAAAAAAAAAAAAAAACGTAAAGTCCTGGAATCGAATTTTTAAAATTACAATTTTGGACAATTGTCTTGAAAATCAAAATTTTGAACTCCATAAAAAATAATTTGTAGGTACCTATACTTAGTTGATTTGTTTTATAAATTTTATCGCTTTGAAAAAATAAAATAACAAAATTGGAAACCTTGAAATTTATTATACTTGATTTTGCACAACCAATGAGAAGATTTACGATGTTCTCGAGAGACGAATATCATATTAATTGGATCAACATTGTCACCATGTATACTTTGTACGACGCTGGCAGTGACTCCGCACATAAACATTTATACTTAGTACCCAGCCAGGATTTTTTGTCTTCTCAGGCCAATTTAAATAAACTTCTTTTGGAAATAAATCAACTCGATGTTAATTTGTTGCAATAATTAAATTTCTATATAAATTTTCGGCATTGTTGTCGAATACTAGGTATAGGACCTTGATACATGGACATACGAGCGAACGTAAATTTGGTAATTCGAGTGTGAAAAAAGGACCGCAAATGGAAACAATTGGAAACCGGACGATACAGTATATGTAATTTGTACTCGTATATGCGTGTTCGTGTATGTGAGAGAGATTGAAACTGTATGAAGGATTGCTACTCGAGGCTATTCAATGCAAGTTCCCGCCGCCTTCTCCCCTTTTCTCTCTCTATCTCTATCTCTCTCTCTCTCTCTGTAAAATGCAGCCTCACGCGTACGTACGTAGCATGAGATAGTAAAATAATCACGATTAAAAAATATTTTAAACGAGTATACCGTACTTCCATTATTTTAATAATTTTTTTTTTTCGTATTCCCGCCCCCACGAAATTGTGCGTTAATTGAACCAAGATCTGAGTGCAAGGCACGGCACGCCGATTGCGGCTGCGACCGCGGACAATGCACAATAGTCCAAGTCGAAATTTCACCAGAAAAACTCATCTAATTTATTCTCTCACAGAGTGAGGTATTCGTGGCACGTTTTTTTTTTCTCATAGGCGCGTATGTGTTGTACGCGCGGCCGGTGCGGCGCGGCGTGGTCAGGTAATAAGTGCGTTTATTTGTCCAAGTATTTAACACGCTGTATGCGAAGTACGAAGTAATGAAGTATACGTGTGTGCGGTTTTATGTAACGGCGCAAAGCAGCAAAAGAACCTCTCGAATGTATTGGAATTCTCATATACGAGTACGCGATTACGTAAGATGTTTTGTTTTTCTGTAAATTTCGATAATTAGGAAATTAGTCTGTTAAATGAAAAACACCGCATCGTTCCTCACACACAAACACACTTCAGTTGTCGGACGTTGTGATTAATCGCGACGCTGAGTGACACGGTACCCTTCGTTGTACGAGTATATTACGTACAAAGAATGCCTCTCCTCTGCGCGACGTCGGTCGTCGTCCTCATCCTAGTACCTACTAAATATCCATAACTGATTCGATAATGACGAGAGAATACGAGCAGAGTCGCAACGATTTGATTGATACGTTAAACCTTGCCATTTACTCGAATGAAGTAGGTACGCTGCGCGAGTCCGAATCCGAGTTGAAGGTAAAAAGGGTGCTAAAATTTTCGCCTACTATACGTATTGTTTCACATTTCGAGTTATTTTTTGTTTTAAGTATCAACTGCGATAGAATGCGTATTCATTAGGCACATCCTGTAGATACGTAGGTTTATTTCCTTTCAACTACGACAACGAAGACCACCACCGCATGTCCTAAATGTATACGCGGTAATTGTTTCTCCTACTCTAACTCAAGGACGTTCCTAGAAAGTAAGAAGACATCGGCGTCGTTTATCAAATTTATAGAAAAATTCAACGCCTCCGAATTACTCCTAATTAACCGATTTCCATTTATTTGTGTATTTATTTTTTGCGAACTGGAAAGATATAATTTTTTGCGTGGTTTTGAATGTATTTATGTACTTTTTTTATATTATGTTTTATCGTAATAACGGGTTGCAAACTCTTTGTGCAATTGTGTCGAATGAAAGTATTTTAACATTCGTTTATGGTCTTGTTTTGATTACAGGTTCGCATAATGTCAGGTATGTTGTAAATGATGCGTTTTCTCGTACCAGTGTGATGGCGAAGGCGATGGCGATGAGATACGACGACGTGATTTCTGATGATTAGGCAGAAAAAAATGTACCAAAAAGGTGTACGCAGAAATTATACGTACGTAATTTGTACTTTCGTTTAGTTTTTCTATTATTAGTAAATTTGGCGAGCTCGATGAAAGCTGGGAAAACTTTATTTGGCTTGAAATGGGCTAATGCAATTATTGCTTTGTCGAAAGGTTTAACGAAGGGTGGCAATTTGTTTGAAGAAAATTAGCTATAGCTGTGGGATGATGGAGGGGATCTTGAAGCAGTACGCAAAAGTACCGCTTATGAACATAGACGTACCCAGGAATTGCTTACGGAGGGGGCTAAAATCCAAAAAAGAATTAAGGAAGAGTAAATTTTGTAATTTGTAACTTAGCTTAAAATTCCATGAAAGCAGGGGGGTAGTCAGATAGTCATTGAAAGGGGGTAGGTTTTCACACGAAGAAAGAAATGATATTTCATGTAAAACTGAGAAAAAAAAATTAATTAAAAAAAAATCATTAATTTGTCCGCAGAAATAAAAATATTGTGCCCGAGCGAAGCGAGGGCAAAATTTTTTGCATAAAAAGGCATTGAAAACCTCAAATTTCATCATTTTTTTCACTCCTCCGTCGTCAGGGAGAGAAGGCCAAGACACCACAAACCCCTCGGACTACACCTATGTACTGAAGTTCATTTTTTAAAAGCATAGTGTGTTAACAAAATTATCGAACAAATCAAATAAGAAACAAACTACTTCCCATCTGCTACAAAATCCAACAAATTAGAAACCAACTCCAAACTACACTCTAAAATATCATCTTTATGGTCCATTCCTCAATTAAAAAGTCGATCAATTCTTCTGCTTTCGAATTACTTTATATAATCGCTAAAAAATTCTATGTTTCGGGCCTTTGGGGGGGGGGGCTTTAGACTCCAAAGCCCACCCGTTGGGTACGCCACTGCGCTAGCAATTTTGAGGAGAAACAAAAAAAATCAAAAATAAGGACCATCCTCAGGCCCCTAGAACATCAGTGAAGAGATATTTTTACGGAATTTCCAAGGTGGTGCTCAACTTTCTATGGTGGTACTCGAACACGTAAACACCTTTACTTTCGCCATCCATGGAAAATATGTCAGCGTTGATTCCATCTCGTGAAAAAAATTCGCAGCATCTAATCGATAACGAGGTTCAAGAAAACATAAAATTCGTACAAAACTTGGTAACGTACCTTACCCATCGAACCGAAAATATTTAACTTACGAGCTAGAAAGCCACAACCTGGCCAACATAAATTTTCACTTTTAATTCGACTTGGTGGTAATTTAATTTCAATTCGCGAGTTTTATGCTAATGAAATTATTTTACACAAATTAACTCTTAATGGGATTACAAATATTTTTCTTCATTTATTTGCAACTTGCAAAATACTTTTTACTAACAAAAAACAAGCACAAGCGCGATAAACTTTCAAGCAACGAAAAAGTCTTTATAGGTACCGAAGCTTCACTCATCCTTCATACCCATGCACCGATAAAAAAACAACTTGCGTTTCATGCACAGTCAACGTCGCCAACACGGTAAAGCCAAAAAAGAAAAAAGAAAAAAAATCAAAAGTAGATCGAAAACGCAGAATACCGTCAGCGAACAGGTACGCAATAAAAAGCTTTTGCGAGATTAACATAAAATTTTACGTCCATGTGTACTACTCTTCTGATCCTACCTGACTTCGGGATCGAATCAAACACGTTGCATCTCTACTATACTAAATATTTTAAACGTTCTCTTTTTAATGTTATCGCGTTATTTTTAGTACTGTTTTGCTCGTATTAAATTTAGTTCTTTTACGGCAATACCTACATGTATATTTTTTTATAGTTGTAAAAAGAATATACCTATGTACTTATGTCTCTATTCGTCGTATAACAAGAGAGAACCGACGTTACGAAAATTATCTAACTAATACATATAAAAACGAATCGAGCATGAAATAATTTAATCAACCAATATTACAAATGGTGTTTCAGATTTCCTTGTATAATTGACGTCGAGCCAACCTAGCCATTTATCGTTCATTTGTCAAATTTACCTAATGAAGCAAAAACTCATGATGTTGAAAAAAAAACTAGGGGTCAGGTACGCAGCAACAGTTCCATCAAGAAAAGTCGTTTATACAACGAGCAAGCAGAAGTATAGAAAACGAAATTTTAAAATAAATTAAAGCTCCATAGTCGCGCCACCGATATGAAATTCAATTTAAACTAAGCGTTAAATGAACGACGAAAAAATGATTGATTTTGCTAAAATCAATATAGAACTGGCACAAGTAATTTTCTATACGTCCATTTACTAATTACCTACTTCGTAGTCGACGTTTACTTCCACAATTCCACGTACCTCTACCTACGCAAACCTACATTAATATCAACCCATGAAATTAATATTTCGTTAAAAAAAAAACATCGCCGAGGGAAATTATATTATTGTAAATTTGAAATTATCGTTACAAAAACCAAACTCTATAATAAAACTACGAGTAAAGGTTAGGTATAATATTTTGAAAATACTCAACTTTTTTTTTACAAATATTTTTACAGGGTGTTCGATGAGTGGATGGCAATATTTCAGATTTAGGTACAACTGACGTGAGTACAACTAAGAAAAAATGTTGGATGAAGGTGTTGCGTATCTTCAAAATTGAAGGGGCAAATTATGTTCTCAGGAAATAAAGGTTAAAATGCATTTTTGAACTAAAAAAATAACCAAGAAAATAGATAGTACATTAAAAGTGGAACAAATTTTATCATTATCACTTCTTGCCTAACACCTAAATTTAAAAAGTTATTTGAGTTTGAAAATTTAAAAAAAAATGTCAAATTGTATAAATTTAGCCAACTTTAATCTCAAATAACTTTTTCAATTTAAGCGTTAGGCAAGAAGTGGTAATAATGTTTTTTTCCATTTTTAATGTACCATCCCATTTTCTTGGTCAAAGTCTGATCGTAGCCCCTTCAACTTGCGAGTTAGGCAAAGAGTCGTACATGGAAATTCGCTTACTTTCTGAATTACTACCAACCCCATGGTCAAAAATGGACTTCAATTTTTATTTTCAAAAAATATGATTAACCCCTTCAATTTTGAAGATGGGCAACACCGTCATCTAACATTTCTTTTTAGTTGTACTAAATTAAGTAGGTATACCCAAATCTGAAATATTGCCATCTACTCACCGGACACCCCGTACAACTACATACCCACACCGAAATAATGCTTTGTCTGCGAACTTTTTTTTCAGTTTTTACACGATATTTCGAACATTTCTACAACGATCAAACTTCAACGTGATTCCGTTAAAAAAGAAAATGTTTTGTCGACAGTGTAACAGAGAACATTTTTTTATCCGAATTTATGTTTCAAAAAAAAATCACGGTCAATTTAAATTTTAAATTTGTTTTACATCATCGCGAAGTTTGTTTAAAGTTGTTTGAAGAAAATAAAAACAATTTATATTGATTCAAATCGGCTCGACCAATCAGTAAATTAATTGAATTTTTAATTACGCCCTGGAAAAATTACGCGGGTGTTATTTTTTTCCTCTCGTTGGTCCACCATTCGTAATTAATAAAATTCACTACGCTTTATTTTCACCAAAAATTCAAAATCCGCAACAATTTTTTAACATGAATATTTAATCAAATCTTTTATTTTCTTTTGATATTCAGATCGAAGAACAAAGTACTAATTACACCGACCGCTAACGAACAAGTATTATGAAATTCAATATCCTTCGTTCTTGCTTTTATTTTTTTCCATATTTTTAAAAACGTGAAATTTTTTTCTTCTAGAACCGTCATCTCCTTTCTCTTCTATGTTTTATTGAAAGGAAGAGAAAATGGGCAATTTTTTATAAAAATACTGTTTTTGTATATTTTTTTTTGAAAAAAAAAAAAAAAAAAAAAAAAAACTTCCCCCCGAAGAAAGTTAAAAAAATATTTTTTTTTTTTTTTTTTTTTTAAAAAAAAAAAAAAAAAAAAAAAAACTTTCCGCCGGCAGAAGAGTTATAAATGGCGAGACGAATCGGAGCTTGTCAAAGTCTCCGAGAGGAAAATGAAAGGGAAAACTCTATCATATTTCTTTACTAAATAATGGCTGAAAATTGAAATAAAGAAAACACAAAACATTTATCAGCAATTTATAGTATAAAAAAAATTAAAGCCGAAGTATCGTCTTCATTGGAAGAGAACTCCCGTTCTGTATATTTTTTATGATAAATTTTAGTTTTAATATCTAGATAGGTTGTAATAAATTTCTATAATATATTTGTGCCAATTTCGTTGGCGTTTCCACCTGCCACACCACTCGAAAATAATTGGTTTAACTTGTTCGGAAGCTAGAGTAACGCCTAAAATTTTAAAAGTGAAATGAATATCATGCTGAGAAATTTTCAAAAGGACATAGGTATGTAATATTATATTAAACACTGGCTATAATAATCAATATACCTAAAACACTCGAAAACTTTCAAAATTTAGGCAGAAAGTTTATAAAATTTCTGAACTTGCTTGGAATAAAAAAAAATTTCTGATTAAAAAAAAATTATTGCTTTGGGAAAAAAGAAATTTCCCAATTTTTTGGAGAGAATTTTTTGAATTTTCTTGGAATAGAAAATAATGTTCATCTTAAATTTTTTTTCAGGAAGAAATACCTTAGGTATTCTAAGAAGAAAAAAAATCCTCAATTTTTCGAAAGAAGAATGCATCAATTTTTCCAAGAAAAAAGTCTAATTTTTACTCGTTTTTTGGGGAAGGAACTTTTATTTCTTGAAAATAAATTTATTTCTTCATTTTTAAAGGAATAGCTTTTTTTTTTAATTTTTCGAGTTAAGTACCTGAAAAATCTTCTAACTTCTTGGAGTACAAAAATTCTTTTCTTGGAATAAAAAATACGCATTTCTTTTTTAAATCTGATTTTTTTTCTTATTTTTTCAACGAAATTTTTTTTTATTCTTATTGATGAACAATTTCTTTGTTTCTTAGATTGGGTATTATTTTTTTCAATTTTGTAGTAAAAAAAAAAAATTTAAATTTTGGTTAGAAAAATTTCTCAAAATTTTATAAATAAAAAAATTAACATGGATACCATGTTTTTTCCGCTGGGGGTAATTGTTTGAAGCGATTAAAATTTTTATTTTTATCTTGAAATAAAACATCTTATCTTTCTACTTTATTAAACTAACAAAATTCTATATTTTTTCTTGAGAAAATAAATCTGAATTTCCGTCCCACTTTTTTACATAAATTTTTTTTTAATTTTTTGGAGTACAAAATATACCTAATGTTCAATAATTTTTAGAAAAAAAAAAACTCATTACGTACTTGATTTTTTAATGCAGAAAAATTTCTAAATTTTTTGTCTCATTTTTTGAAAAAACTAAAATAAAAAAATAATAGTAATAGTAATAATAAAAATACTTCTTTGTTTAGAGTATTTTTTTTCAATTTTTTGAAGTAAAACAATTTTCAGTTTTTGAGTTGAAAAACATTTTATAATTTTTTTGAGTAGAAATTTTTTTTTAATTTTTGGATATGTTTCGTATTTTTTTGGAGAAAAAACATCATTCTCACATTAAACTCTTAAAAATTTTCAACAGGAAACCCTCTTGGGAAAAATTAAACTATGACCTAGAAAATTCCAAGGTTTCAATTGGTCTCATTCTTATATCGTCAAAATTATGTGAACTCGATGCTTACAAAAAATTTTTAATAAGTAAGTACAAATAGGTAATTATGAGGGTAAAAGAAACGAAAATCACGATATACGATATCGAATCATTCCAGTAATCTGCTCCCTCCTTCCTCCATGTCCATAAAAAAAAAAAAAAAAAAAACTTGAAACTTAATTTCGACATCAACGATAGACATCACATAAATCACAGTGAAAAATAAATAGATACTGGTACTTATTTCCGAAACACATCGTTTAACAATTTTCTCAACAAGTCACATTTTTCATTTTCAAATTCAATACACGGGACTAAAATAACCCAAACGATTTCACTGCTCGTTAAATACATATATAGCTTCTACGGTAGAATCTTTTTCACATTGATAATGTTCGATAAAAATCACAATATCTGCGACACGATTGATTTCGTCGATAACATGGCGATAAATTTCGATTCAGAGAGTTCGGAAATTAAACCAAGGCAAATGACAAAAAGTAAAATGAAGGTCCCGTCCTTCTAAAAAAAATAATGAAAAAAAGATACATTATCGAAATCTATTTCTCGTTGACACGAAAATATTAAGTACCTGAATGATGCCAAAGAGAGCTACGCGTGTATTCGTACTTCGTATAGGTATAAATAGGTATAGCAAAAGCTAGGTACGGTAGGTAGGTACTAGGTAGGCTAGGTACATCAATCAACACATTGACGAACATTCTTTCGTCTAGAAAATGAAATTCAAAAATACAATTTCTAATTCAATTTTTTTCACTTAACGAACTCGCTGAAAATAGACGCAGACGGATGAATTGAAATCGACAAAAAATAGCACTTTCGAGAGGAAACGTTTACTTTAAAAATTAGAAGATGACACCGGTTAAATTGAACGTTAAATAAGCGTAAAATGAGAAATAAAACCCTATTAGCTAAAAAAAAGAACATTAAAAAAAATTTTAACGTGAAATTTTTCAATTCGCTTAATTTTTTGGCTTCCATTCCGTTGGTAGGTATAGGTATACCCTAAGCGGAAATATTCTCAATTCATTACCGTTACGTCCATCAGATTAAAACGTTTTATGTATTTTTTGCATTTCAAAATAACTAACTGTCTCGCTCTCTCATCGTTTTTTCCTTGCTCCATCTCGCACTAACTATTTGAAACAGGCAGGTAATTAAGTATAATTGCGTTTTTAGCACTCCGCAAAGATATTCAAAGAATCAACAGATAATTAACAAACCGTAAAATTCGCCAGTTTTCATGCACTAACAAAGAAGAGAACAGTTTTAAAAATTTTCTACTCGTTAGGTTTTCTGTCTTTTTTTTCCTCGGCTATTTTGCTCCTTTTTTTACCCAACTTTCAAGCCCCATATACTCTCGCAAATTGAAAACGAAAACTTTTTGGTCAGTTTTTAATTAATGAATGTAGTATCTCTGGTGATCTAGCAGAAAAATACGTCCGTAGTGTCATTCCGCAAAAACCAAGTATGCCGAGGCTTGCGATATGAGAAATTCCCAAAAGAACGATCAGATGAAAATGAATTTTTCAATACTTCAGAATTTTTTCTGTCGTATTTTCAGTTTTTGGGAACTTATTTTCAAATTATACCTATACATGCTCTTACACGGATGAAAATTGATTTTTTTATCAAGCAGAGCAAAACGAGCACATTTTTGTTAATTCCGTCATAATCATTTATACGACCCAGTAATAAGTTAATAATAATAACCTTCGTTTATGAACATTAGAGGATGTATTATTTAAAATTAGACATTAATTCCTTCCTCTAGACTTTTTCCTCAGTTTCTAAAACTATTCTTGGAATTTTTTCACGTTTAAAAAATAGAACTAACTTATGCTCCGAGAGCTTCAAAGTTCAACATGGGATTTACATAAAGATCTTATTCTGAACACTCTGTTTCCGAAAAATAGCATTTTAAAATATCAAAAGCAACGCAATTGAATGTCCTGCAAATAGGTAGTTGGAATTCCAAACGTTGTCACTGGGAAAAAATTCAAGTTGGAAATTTAAATTTCGGCAGGAGTTTTAAAAATGCAGGATTTTTATATTAACGAGTTATTTTTTTCTACAGGTATATACTTTTTTTTTCAAAATTTTTAATTAATCTGATTAAATTTTGGTGAAGCTCGATTCACTAGAATAGTAAAAAATTGATTGCGTAAAAATCAGGAACACCTGATGACGGCACATCCCGTAACGCGACGCGACGTGTATCGATGAATTTCTTTTATGTACCTTTTTTTTTAAATTTTTGTACGTGAATAAAAAAAATCGGAGTTATAAAAATTGTTTTTTTTTTTTTTGTGTCATGGTAAAATATGTACCTGTTGTATTATTTTTTTTTTTTTTCAAACAAGTAGCGAAATATGTGTCCTAGAGAAAATCTGTTAAAACAGAAAGGAAATTCAATTAACAACAACTTCGGTTCTATTACTTCTTTTCGTAGCAGGGCGCTTAGTTCATCGGTAAAATGGAGAAATAGATGAAAAATCGAATGGAAAAATACTTTAATCAGTTTTTTGAGAATAGCGGGGAAAATATGCGTCTTAGAGGAAATCTGATCGCTTTATAATGAAAGGAAATTTAATTCTCTAAAATTTTGATTCCATTACTTACTTACTTTTTTTTGTAGGACCCATAGGCAGTTTTCCAGTAAAATGGAAAAACACGAAAAATCGTTATCTCGCGTTGTATTCTTCGTGGTTGAAAAAACAGTTAATTTAAGTAATAATTAAAACTAAAAATAATTACTTTTTCCTAATTTTATTCATTTTATACGCACATTTAATTTTTTTTTAATGATAGAAAAAATAATTCAAGTAGGTAATAAAAAAATAATTACTTTTTGTTATTTAAATCATTTTATTTATTTTTTTTTTTGTTTTTAAACGAAAGAAAAAAAATAAAAAAAAATTT
>FIZV01074854.1:0-12058 GCA_900050545.1 Trionymus perrisii
AGCATTTTTTCAAAAGTGGTAAAAAACATCTTTCAAAAAATAGAATTTTAGTCACGTTCAAGTACTTCAATTTTGATATAAATATACTATGTTATAGCAAAGAGTATGCTCTATTCAATGGTGCATTCAGATTTAAAATTGGTCCAAAAGAAAAATTGTTACAGCCATTCTTGCTAAAGTGGTTCCGCTTGCCCGCACTTCCCCTATTCACTTTTCCAGTTTCAGACTTCAGTGGCGGTGGTTAAATTTGATTTTTTCTTTTTAATTTGAATTTATTACCCTTCTTTTACCTAGTTTTAAGTTTTTTTGTTCGTTTTGAATTTTTATTTTTATTCTACTGTGATCATTTATGTTACAAAGTAGTAATTTCGAAGCTACGAACTGATTAGTGATTACTTGACTGACGTTCCTGTTTTATTTTTGATAGGTTTCGTTTCAAACATAAATGATAATTCTATTTCTATAGGTATTTCTTAATTTTTTTAATTTCATTTGTTTTCATCAGTTCATCACTTAATAAACTTCGTTTATTATGATTTTTTTTCATTGTTTTATTTTATTCATAATCAGATTTATTTCATTATTTTATTATTTTTATTTATAAATCACATTACATCATTCAGGACTCAGGTCAGTGGAAAAAAAAAGAAAAAAGAAAACCGAAAACCGATAAACCGAAAACCGAAACTTCTATTGATGAAAACTTAAACTGAAACTTGAAACTAAACTTCTATATCGAAAACCGAAAACGCAAAACTCAAAACTAAACCTTTATATAAAAGTTTTGCCAGCCCTGATTTTTTTTCCTTAAAAAATTCAGTACCATTTTACTCCAAAAAATAAGAAACCTTTTCTATTTCAAAAAAACTTGGAACTTTTTTACGCTGCCTTGAAAAAAAAATCAAGTTTTTTTTTATTACTTAAGAGATTTTATACTCAAAAATAAGGGATTACTCAAAAGAATCTGTGAAACTCTTTTACTACAAAAATTGAGAACTTTTTCCATTTAAAAAAAGTTTTTAAAAATTTTCATGCGAACTCCAAAAGAAAATTGAGATATTAATCATTTCAAGAAAATATTTCTCAACAATAGAGTTTTTTATGCTGACTCCAAAAGAATGAGATTCAAGTTTTATTCCAAAAAAATCAAAAAAAAATTTTCAGTAAATTATAATCATTTTTTTTTTCTCAAAAAATTGAGATTTTTTGCGAAAAAAAAAGTTATGATTTTTCTCTAAAAATAAGCGATATTTTTATAAACAAAAATCATTAATATTTTTTAATTTAAAAAAATTGTAAAATTTTTTTCGCTTACTCCGAAAAATTGAGACTCTATTTCAACGAAACTCAGAAATTGTTTAGTCCAAAAACTTGATACTTTTTTTTATCCCACCCCCTCTCAAAAAAAATATAAATTTTTTCACTCTAAAAAAACAGAACTTTTTTACCCCGACTCCAAAATTTTTATTAGGTATTCTTTATTTCAAAAAAATTCAGAAATAACTTACTTAAAAAGAGTTTTGAGGGGTTTTCTTACGAATAGTTGAAAATTTTTTGAAAAAATTTGAAAAAAATAAGAATTTTTTACTCTGTCTACAAAAAATTGAGATATGTTTTATTCCAAGAAAATTCCGACTCCCATATTACCAATAAGGTATAAGCGGGTTTTCAAAAAAAAAAAAAAAAAAAAAGATTTCAATTTTGAATTTTTTTGCGGTGTTACGATGTTACTAGTTCACCACTGAAATTTTGAGTGAACAATGAAATATTTGCAATTTGACCTTTAAAAAGAACTTTCCGAAATGAAATTTTTGCAAATTAAAATTCGTCCTTGTGAAAAATTAAATTTTTGAAGAATAAAGTAATTTGGAAGGGAGAAGATTCGGAAAATTTTCCAAACAAATCCTCTAGTTGCGCTAATTTTCAAGTACCTAACTGCTTGATAACTTAAAAATATGCGAGTACCTACTCGAAATTAACTTGGTGAGATTAAAAAAAATGAATGAATTTTCAATTTATTAACAAAATAATTTATTTCAATAAGTAACACGACGTCCCAACATTATGAATTAACAGTTTCGTGTGAATTCAAAATTCTCATCAATATCGTATAAAGTTAGAAAATGAAGGTTAAATGATAAAATATGTACTTTGATTTCAGATTTACTAGGACGTTTACCTCTGAAATTTTTGATAATACTTTAAAAACTTTCCAAATTAAATATATTACTTACACGTTTAAACTAACGTTTTTCAATCCTAGAAAAATTTCAAAAAATGCCAACGGTAATATTGCTACATCGTTGGAACATTAGGTACACCAAAAAGTTTCAATAGATCGAAAATTTGAGGCAGGATTATAATGAGAAAATCAAATACTTAAGCTAGGTAGCTAAGCTACCTAACTCATTATATCATATTAGATATGTGACAAGATAAAAGTATGTATGTATAGAGAACATTTCGAACATTACGATAATTTAATCGTTTACGAAAATAGGTTCAATTTTTTAAAAACATTTCACCTTGACTTCGGACTTCAAATCAAATATTGATAAAACTTTTTGAGAATAAAATTAAAAACAGAATACATAATCGTATAGCTTACCCAGGCATTTGGTCAAATTTCACAATAATCTCTGAGAAATATACAAAAGCTTAACACCAACTTCTTGCAGAAGCGATAATCGTGAACTGTACAAACAAAACCTTTTATTAATATTTTTAGGTTTAGGTGATGATACAATATACCAATAAATAGGTATAATTGCAAAGTGCAAATATAAAATAAATTCAATTACGTACTCATTATACGGTACTACTTCTTACAAAAAGCTCAGGGAAGTGCTTACAGGCAAAAAAGCGTGTGCAGATCAAAATAGCGAAGCTGTTAAACAAACCCGAAACCAGCGTAGGAAAAAACTTGTTCTCAAAGTCTGTCTACTTTTGAGCACTACAGGAGTACAGGTATTCACGCTTGCATTGTACATATCGTTATTTCACCTCGAAGAAAAAAAAAACACCTCGAAAAATGATATTAATAATTATGAACTAAGAAAAAAACCTCTTTGAAAAATAAAATCAGAAAAGAAAATTGTATTACTTATTCAAAATCAAAACAACTTCAAAATTTAAAAAATGATATTGCATAGAAAAACATAATTACCTATATTAAAAAAGACGCATCATTACAATTTTAACGACAAATAATCAACTGAACAGTGATGCATATAGTATTATACTTGGTAATAAAACAATGAAATAATTTTATTTCGACGAAATAGATGATGAAAAAACTCGTGAGAAATCTTATCTTTTTTTTTTTTTAAATTAGGGAATTCCTTCGACTAACCCTTATAATTATAATGTTATATTTTTTATCAAAATTGAACACTGTAATCATGTAGATAAATGTGATGGCAAGTTTTAAAAAGGAAAAAAAATTGAATTGTTTCAAATTAGTAAGATTTCCACAAGTGAAATAATATTTTCGATTTTTAAAAACCCAAGTATAATTTTTGAAATAAGCAATTCAATAAGTAATCGTGTTCTGCATCGAGTGCAACAAAATAATATTATTTCGGTAATCACAGGATCTACGTTCATATCGATTTAGTATCTTTCCGGTAATGTAACATACGCATGATAAATATTATTATCAACTACCTATCTAATTAAAACAATTTATTATGAAAGTATCACAATACCAGAAAAATCTATTTTCTATCCTAAAAATTATTTTAAAAAAAAGAAGTAAAATAAAAGCATCGACTTAAAACAAATTAAAATGCACGAAAAACAAATAAATATTTTACGAATGCAACAATAATTGACAAAGATATGGCACTTGATAGAAATAAGTATAGCTGCCTAATTAATACCATAAATCTGAGCTGATTTACATGGTAAATACAGTTGCAACCAATTCGCTCTGTTGGCCCATGATTCTGGCCGGGTAAAATGTTCGACGGATTTATCTAACCTATTATGGCCTCCGAATTCAGAATCATCGCTATCCAAAATACATTTATAAGTACCCGATTTATCAACACCAATTTTATAATCGGTGAAACTTTGTGTGGAATGGAAATTGAATACAAATAAAAGGTTTGCCCTCTCGAAAGCGATCACTTTATCGGACTCGTGTTTCCAACTAACGTAACTATTATCGGAATGCAACCACCCGTATTTTTCCTCCATTTGGTTCATAGCTCGATCGAAATTATTCAAGAATTTATACTTCAATGATGGATCATCGACTAAATTCCATTGTCTTCGAGCATAATGATACGAGTTATTGTTACCGTGTCTGGGAAAATCTAACCATTCCGGATGACCAAATTCGTTACCCATGAAATTCAAATACGCTTCGCCTCCCAATGCGTGAGTAATTAATCGTATCATTTTATGGAGAGCAATACCTCGATCAATGATCAGAGCTGGTGAACCGCTGGAATGGTGGACGTTAGACATATGCCAATACATTTCTTTATCCATGAGCCAAAATGCGATCGTTTTATCTCCAACTAGAGCTTGGTCGTGAGATTCCGCATATGCTACGGTTTTCTCTAACCAACGACGATTTGTTAAAGTATGGACGATGTCACCCATGCCCCAATCTTCGTCTTTTTTCTCTTTCAATAATTTGATCCATGTATCGGGGATAGCCATACCTGAAATAGAAAAATTAGATAATTCAAAATAACAAAATGAAAAAAAAAACAATTATCGTAATCATATATTTAATTTTTGAATACGCCTTTTATTTACAAAAACAAAAGAATTGGGGGTTGTTTTCTCCGAAAATTTAAGAAAATATAGCTATTTTTACTCAAAAAAATAAGACATTTTTTCCGTCAAAAATCAATATATTTCCTCTGAAAAATTGAAAGATTTTTACTCCCAAAAATTTGAGATATTATTGTTACTTATTCCAGAAAATTTAAGATTTTTTCCTCCAAAAACTTTGTAGTTTTTATCTTCAAAAAAAAATTGAGTTTTTTTTTACTTGAAACAATTGAGAATTTTGTTGTTTTTGAAAAATTGCTAAATTTCATTCTCCAAAAATTAAAGAAATATTATTTAAAATCTCAGAAAATTCAGATTTTTCATCACCAACACATTGATTTTCTCTCCAGACTTTAGGGAACTTTTTTTCCGTAAAAAAAAAAAAAAATACATGTTTTTATCTTCTAAAAAATTTTAATTTTTTTTTTCATTTAGGAAAATTGGAAAAAAATTCAAAAAATTTCAATGTTAAGAAAATGAGAACTTTTTCTCCGAAAAAATTGAAAGACTTCTCTGCAGTTTTAAAAATTTGAAAATTTTTTTCTTCAAAAAAATGAGGTTCTTTCTCCGAAACAAAATGGAAATTTTATTCTTTAGAAGAAAACTGAAAAAAATCAGATTTTTTTTTTTTATAATCCAAAAAAATTTGGAGACTTTAATTGAGAAATGTTAATTTTCCATAAAATTGTTATTATTTTTTCTTCAAAAATTAAGAAATTCTTTTCTTTAATGAAATCAAGAGATTTATTCCCCATAAAAGAGAGGTTTTCACTCCGAAAAAATAGTTTTTTTCTTCTTAAAATTGACATTTTTTTCGGCAAAATATTGAAAAAGTTCAGAGATTTTTTACTCAAAAATAAATTTTTAAATTTCATTATACCAAAAAAATCGAGATTTTTTTTAATTCAGAAAATAAATGATTTTTTCGAAAAATTGAAGAAATATTTTTATTCCAGAAAATTTCATAATTTTTTTTTTCTCATCAATCAATCAATTTATTCGGATCAGCGTCAAAGACGCTATACACGTACTTAGCTTAGATATAGGGATTACAACCTATAGTATAATATTTTGTGGTAATTTTGGTTTTAAACGAGATTCTCGCCGTTCGCCGATCTTAAAATGATCAAGTAATTTGTTTCCTGGTATTTTCTGTAAATAGTTACGCGTGATTTTCTCCAAGTATTCGTCAATACTTTCTAGCTGTAATTCTTCTTGTATTTTTTGGTTTCGGAAAAACCAAGGCGCCTTTGTAATTATTCTACAAAACTTGTTTTAAAAAATTTGGATTTTCTTTTTGGCTGTTGACGAAGCACTATACCAGATGGGAGCAGCATAACCAAAGGTAGGTCGCAGGATAGTTCTATAAATTAGCAGAGCTGTTTTCACTTTTAGACGAGATCTTTTGTTAATAAGTGGGTATAAGAGCTTCAGTTTCATGTAGCTGGTTCTGAGTTTTTGTGTGATATGTTCATTGTAATTTGGGCGAGCGTCAAGGTATACACCAAGATATTTAACCGCCTCTGTGCGACTGTTCCATGGAATGTCGATACCATCGATTCTTACGTTTCGCATTGGGTCTTCATACCTCCTAAGTGAGAAGATTTTAGTTACGGATTTGGTTGGGTTAAGTTGAAGATACCAATTGGATAACCATGAGTCTGTTACATTGACGGCATCTTGAAGTTTTACAATTGCAGAAGAAAGTACATCGTCTTGGGTACAGAGGCATGTGTCATCTGCGAATTGCATTATTGCTGTGCCAGGAGAAGTCGTGATGTCGTAGCAGTAGATGTTAAAGAGTGTTGGACTAAGAGCAGCTCCCTGCGGAACGCCTCGGAAGATATTTCTCACTGTAGAAAGAGTATTGTTAATTCTCATTTGGAAGCATCTGTTCGTGAGAAATGATTTGATAATAGATATTAGAAATGGTGGAAATTTCAAGATGTGAAGTTTATGGATGAGGCCTTCATGCCAAACTGTATCAAACGCTTGCTTGATGTCGAGGAACGCAGCAGTTGTAAACTGTTTCTTTTCGAAGCCGTCTTGGATGATTTCGGTAAGACTGTGTAGTTGATGCGTAGTTGAAGTTTCAGAACGGAATCCAAACTGGAATGGCGGTAGCACCTTCTTTCTGCGCATGAAGTCAGTCACCCGTTTTAAGATAATTCTTTCAAACAATTTTGAGAGTGAGTTCAATAGACTGATTGGACGGTAGTTCTCCGGAGAAGTTTTATCACCTTTTTTAGGGATGACAATAACAATTGCTTTTTTCCATTGGTTAGGGAAGTATCCAAGTTTAAGGCAGGCATTGAAGATGTTAACAAGTAGAATGATACATGAATTTGGAAGATTTTTCATCATCAAGTTCGTGATGCCATCTATCCCTGGAGATTTTTTGTTTTTCAATTTCTTGATACGGAAGCGCAGTTCCTGCATATTTGTGAATTTAATTTTTCCTGCGGTGAGGTTGTTAGGTGTTGGTAGCGTAGAATTGGACACAGTAGAACGAAATTTATCAGCAAAGTAATCGGCGAACAATTCGCTTTTCTCCGCATCTGATGAAGCCGTTGTGTTTTTATGGGTTATTGGTGGTATGGTGTTTTCCGTAGTGTTTAGATATCTTCTGGTAGTTTTCCATATGTCATCATTACCTGGGGACAGATTTTCCAAGAAATTTTGGTAGGATGCAAATCTGAAACGGTCTAGTTCGTTTTTAACTTGATGAGTTAGTTGATTAAGGCGGGTTTTCACAGAGATATCTCTCGAACGTTGCCAGTATCGTCGTAGTCTATTTTTTTCTACAATTAGTCGATGAATACGAAGTGGAATCGTAGCGTTATGTTTAATTCTCCGATTGTTGTGTGGACGTATGCAGTTCTCCGCTACTGAGATGATTTTGGATGACAGTTCAACGATGTGTTGATCAATTTCATTGATGGTGCTAAACGAAACAGTTGCAGCATTACAAAAATAATTGTCCAGGAGATCATGGAATTTTTTCCAGTCTAAAGCTGGAAATTTTGTGGTCAGTTGTCTATTGGTAGGTTTGGTGTCATACGTTGTGACTACTGGCAGATGATCGGAGCTAAGTTCGGACTTTACAGTGATTGTGCACTGATGGTACATATTTTTAACGAGGGCTATATCCAGGATATCATTACTGCGATCATATTGGTATGGAATATACGTCGGTGAATCTGGAGCTTTTATAAGGAAGCCCATATTGCCACTTATGGTGAAGAGATTTTCTCCATTGCGATTTGTAGTAGTACATCCCCAAATCACATGCTTGCTGTTGAAATCTCCTTGAATTATTGTGGGCGTGTTGGTCGGAAACAGATTGCGAATGTCTGCGTCTTTGATAGCTTGATCTGGTTTTTGGTACGCTGCAGTGATGTTCAAGTTTCCATGTTGAGTGAGCATGGAGATACTGATGGCCTCCAAGGAAATGAATGAAGGTAAGGGCACTTGATGGTGAGAGACAGTTTTGCACACGAGGATTGCTACTCCTCCGGAAGCATGGTCACTATGTCTATCATTTCTGTACATAACATAGCCGTTAATATTGAAGGTGTCGTCAGCTGTAAGATGGGTCTCAGTGATACAAGCGACATGCACATCGTTTTCTTCGAGGAATAGGGCAAGTTCATATTTACGACGTTTAATGCCATTGGCATTCCAGTTAAGAAGAGTGAATTGACTAGTACACGTCAAGCTTGACCAAGTTTTTCCAAGGTTGAGAGGAGTAGTGGTAATGTTTGGCGGAGATTATCCAGGACTTGAGTCAGTGTATCAATGTGAGATTTCAATAAGGTGATCAGTGTTCCGATGTTCGTATTTGTTTGTTCAGCTGATGTTACTGACGCATAGGATTTAGAAGAAATGCGAACGCGATTATTGGTTGGTGCTGGTGAATGTAGAGAATGAGTTGCAGTTGTCGTAGTCGTAGTTGCATACGCTTGTGTCGAGATTGGTTGAGATTGAGATGTCGTCAACGCTGATGCAGTCATCGTTGGATTAGTTTGTTTCGAGGTCGGCTTTTTAGTTTTCTTAGCGTTTCGGTAGGATTCGCAGCCGCGATAATTCGCTGGATGGTCTTTACCACAGTTGACACATTTTGGTTTATCAATACGTTCTTTACAAGCGCTGGTATGATGACTCCCAGCACATTTTACACATTTAGCTTGGAGTTTACAATAATTTTGGGAGTGCCCAAATTGCTGGCAATTTTTGCACTGGACAATATCAGTATTTTTACGTCGCACTTTAACTAGAGCGTAGCAGATGGATTTCAGTGATAAGATTTTCTTGCCCGCTTCTGAATCCCATGTATCGATAACACAGACGGAAATTGGAAGTCGGAAGTCGGTTGCGGTTGTAAAGTCGTGTAACTTTTGTGAAAGGGATTTCTTTTTCAGTTAATTCCGTTTCAACGTCTTGTTCTGTCAATGCAGTGGGCAAGTTTTTGACAACTACTGAGAGTTTGCCATCGCGCGGAAATCGAAAGGAGTAATATGGTACGTTGTTGGCGTCGAAGTAACTGGTTACTGATCTGTGGTCATTTGGAGTAAAAAAGCACTAAAATCACTACATTTCTCAAAAATCACTATGAAAATCACTACTCTCTTCTCAGAAGGCAAAAAATCACTACTTTTAGTGATAAATCACTACGGTTGGCAGCCCTGCACAGTAACAGGCTGCCTGAGCTGCAAGGCCCCACATATCTTTTGGAAAACCTGATTCAAAAAGCAACGCGCGAGCGCGCTCTTGAATAGTGCGATTTAAACGTTCAATTAAACCGTTATGCTCGTGACAATTAGGTTCTGAAACCTGATGGACAATTCCAAATTTATCTAAAATTTGGTTTACAGATTCGTTATTGAATTCAGTACCGCCGTCACTACGAAGGACGTCGAATTGGCCTGGACCTGGGAAACGAGCCTGCAGGAAACGAAAATCCTCTTTTAGACAAGGAGCGACGTCATCGGAAGATTTTGATTTAATAACAAAAAGCTGTAAAAACCTAGTGTAATCATCAATAACACATAAAATATACGAATTCTTTTTATAGAAAGTTGCAGGCGCGTTCTGTCTTTATTAAACGATTTCTTGTGTTGTTTGGACTGTGCACAAACTTCACAATTTGACATAGTGACTGAGGTAATAAGATCGCTAACTCCTACAGACACTGCTTTTAGTTTATTTAGAATTGGAGAGGAAATATGGCCCATTCTACGGTGCCACAAGTCCCCCTCCTTTTCCAACATGACTTTACGATTCGGTGTGATTTTAACTCTTTTCTCCTTAGAATTGAGTTTATTACTTTTCGATTCAGTAAGTAACACAAAAACATTATCATCGATTTTTTCATGTTTTTCCTCGCTACTGCTTAGTAAAACATCGTTTTTATTAATAATCGTTTTCAAGTTCATAATAAACATGCCGTTTCGTTCTTGAATTCTAGCTAATTTACGATTTAATTTTCGACAAAATAAATACCCAGATTTAAGATTTATAGTTAGAGACGATTTAAATTTTTGTAGTAATGCTGATACACTAAGAATATTATTAACAGAGTCAGGTACATATTGTACCTCATGTATAAGTAAAATTGTTTTAATTTTTCCGCACATAACTAAAATAGGCATAACGCCTTCACCTAAAGCGCACACATTCGAATTCTTTTCTATCGTATTTATACCTAGGGGTTTTTCGTAATCATTATAATTTAATAACCAACTTTTATCATTTATGACGTTTTTGTTTTTGTTCGCGCAAGTGTCTACGTAGAAATTTACATTAGGTATTTACAAAATTATCGAGATTAAGGCAGAGCTCACCTTTGGTAAATTCGCAGTCTTTTTTTTCGTGTCCATACCCGAAACATTTAAAACAAATGCGCCCTGGATTAGGGCATTTTTCAGCGACATGGAAGTATTCATGACAGTGTTGGCACTGAACCTTTTTCTTTTCTTCTTTTGTCATCGTGGATAACGCCGATAATTGTTCCTCTGTGTATTTCTCCTTCAGGGGTTTCGCCTTGTAACTGTTCTTATCTCCATCCACTTTCCTTTTCTTTGCAGGCGGATCATCTTTTGGCGGAGACCTTCCTCTACGGCTAGGCGGCGATTTATTTCTGCGGTTAGACGGTGATCTATCTCTACAGTTAGGCGACGATTCATCGTTTCTGTTATTGCGGTTAGAACTCGTAGGTTTGGGTAGTCGATCTACAACCTCTATAAATTTCTTTTTCAAAAACTCTAGGTCGGCTTGATCGTCAGGTAAAGATGTCATCGTTGTAACGTATGAGAAGAAAGGCGATTTCGGTTCTGATGATCCTTTTATCTTGTGCAGGAACATGGTTTTGATATACATAGGGCTGAACGTAGTCCCATGTTCCTCGTACTCGTCGAACAGGCGGTCGAAGTCCGCTATGTAACGGTCGGCATCATAGCCGATTTTATACTGCAGGAAATGCGCTCGGTTATGCAGAAAGATTAAATCTTGACAGCGATTTTTTCCGAAGAGCTTTATGAGTTCTTTATAAGTTGTATAAGCGTAGAAAAACTGGTTCACGCGTTTTCTGATGTTTTTTTTTTCGATATGACTAGCCATAATTATTTTCAGGATGAACGCGAAAAATGACACAAAATTTCATACATAAATTTTTTCAAAAAAAAATTTTCCAACACCTCTCCTTGCTTACACAAGTACAAGGCACCTCACAAGTACATCTGCACCTACCCTTAGTGTAGTGAAATTCTCATCGCCACAAATTATGATACCTAATCATTTTTCAGGTTTAAAATGTTCGAAGATTTGCGGAGAGTGCTTTGGCGTGGAATGTTCAAATGCCACCGAAGTACTGTCTTCAACAACCGAGAGGGAATGTGAAGACAGTGACAGTAACACCGAAATCGATGACGTGGAGTCTGTTTCAACATCCGAGAGGGAATGTGAAGACAGTGACAGTGACACCGAAATCGATGACGTGGGGTCTGTTTCAACATCCGAGAGCGAATGTGAAGATAGTGACAGTGACACCGAAATCGATGACGTGGAGTCTGTTGTTTAACTAGCTAAGTGCATGAGGTAATTTTTTTCGCGTCAAATATAAATAATTTTGATTTGAGAATTTTTTTTCAAATTGAAAAGTCAAGCCTCCACCCCCATAATAAGACTGAAATTACAATTTTGGGAACCACCGAACTAGTCATGTGTATAGTAAATTTAGCGTAGAATAATTTTAGTTCAGTCACTTTTCTCC
>FIZV01074900.1:0-11537 GCA_900050545.1 Trionymus perrisii
TAATATCCATTTTTTTCCAAAACTACTCAACTAATTGAAAATCGCATGCGTACGTTAATTCAAAATAATTTGAAATAGTTATATTTCAAATTTTATCAATTTTCGTTCGCTAGATCTCTAGATTGAATTGATTAAATATTTACACAGCTGTTATGGAAGTTAAGACGAGGCAGGGTATGCTATGAAATTTGAACGTGTTTTGAGAATATCCCCTTAACGCATATTAGTATCAATTTAGTAAGTAGGTACTGAATAAAAATGAAAATAAAATATTATTTTTAAAAACAGGGACAGGAACTGGCGGGGAAAGCATATGGGGAGGAGAATTTGAAGATGAATTTCGCCCAAATTTGAGGCATGATCGGCCATACACTGTGAGCATGGCAAATGCTGGTCGGAACACGAACGGTAGTCAATTTTTCATTACAGTAATGCCTTCTGTAAGTGAATTTTATTCTCAATTATTGAAAAGGGTTACCGTTTGCACTAACTTCCTTGCAATTTTGATTAATTTTTCAGCCCTGGTTGGACAATAAACATACGATATTTGGAAGAGTTAGCAAAGGTATGGAAGTGGTTCAGAACATCAGCAATTTGAAAACCAATCCCAAAAATGATAAACCTTACGATGAAGTTCAAATAATCAGTGTAACCGTGAAATAACTCAACACTGATTTTTTTATTTGTCAAAAAAGTTGGACTAATACTGAAATGAATAAATGAATAAAATTTCGTGATAATAATTGTGTTTTTTTTATATTTTTTCGGCAATTTTATTTTCTTCCTTGATAATTGAATTTTTACGTGATTAAGATTAAACCTTGATTAAACTGAAGTGAAATTTGGTTTCGTTATGATGGACAAAATTTTTTAAAACAAAAATCGGGTAAAAGACGTATTTTCTTATAATTTTTTTTTTAAGTGCCTACTTTTTCAAATCTAACAAATAGGTAAAATATAACCAATCATGTTCAAGCTTTGTTCGAATGTCCACATTTTGGTGGAAATTTGTGCAAACCTTAAGCTCTGTTCATACTGAAAATAATAAATTTATTTTAGAAAAAGAAAATTAAAGAAAAGTTGAGTTTACGCTTTTTTCTTATAACAGCAGTGACATTACACTGCTAAAAAAAAATGCAAAATTTCGTCGTTTGGCGCCTTTAGCCTTTCGTGTCTACTTTCGCCTAATTTTTTCTCTATTATCAATTTGAACAGGGCTTAAATTTTGCACAAAATTGCTGCAGAATGTGAACGCATGGAGGGAGCTGTTTTTATGTGATGTCATAATGAACCAATCGTTGAGCTTAAATATGACATAATTCTAAAAATAACTCGATGAGTCATCGGAATTATAAACAAAACAACCGAGTGAATTTCGTCGTCAAAATCGTGAAAGATTGTTAATCCGTGTTTCGTCTGCTGCGATTGCGTTGTCACGTTGTGTGTTCTGCTGGTGAAACGGTTGTGAAGTGGTGTTGTCGGTCGTGTTTTCGAATAACTGAAGTGTTTGACTGTTTGAGTTACTGACGTACTTAGAAACATTATCGTGTTATCTTTGTGTTGAAGTTGAAAGTTTACCGCGTACCGTGATAAGACTCTAGTAACGCGAATAGTATTTGAAATTGTGTTTTTTTTTTCGTTTTGCAAATGGTACGTAGTATTTCCGTTTAATGCATATACATTCGTAAGAAAAGTAATTTAATTGTAAAAATGACGAGCATTAATCATTCGAAACGTAGTGCTCTAACTTTGAACTTACATTCGGAGAATAGTTGTAAACGGACAAAGTTTAGTCCTGGAGCATTGGGAACAGCCGTGTTGTCATCTCCTGATGTGAAAAAATTTCAATTGACTACGCCAGAAATCGAGAACTTCATCCTCAATCATCACCCCAGTATTCTTCAAACGCCTACTGCAAATGCAGCCAATCCAATTTTGTTCCCAAAGTCGTTACCCGATGATCAGGAACTATATCCTACCGAATTCGTAGACTTGAGCGAGTATACTAGTGACTCTAGTCGTATTCAAGTTGAATTACCCAAGAGCAGCAGTAGCAGTAATTCGTCGATTAACAATTTTATGAACCTAGATCCTCAGTATCCACCATTATCGAATTACTCGATGACGATGTCTCCATCAGATGGTAACGTTGTAGTGAAAGAAGAACCTCAAACTGTACCCAGTCTAGGTTCTACTCCACCTTTATCACCAATTAACATGGAATCTCAAGAACGAATCAAATTGGAAAGAAAACGTATGAGGAATCGTGTTGCTGCCTCGAAGTGTCGAAAAAGGAAACTCGAAAGAATAGCCAAATTAGAAGACAAAGTCAAGTTACTAAAAGGTGAAAACAGCGAACTTGGACAAATAGTAATTAGATTAAAAGAAGAAGTGTGTTCATTAAAGCAAAGGGTAATGAAACACGTTAATCATGGGTGTAAGATGATCGTGGCTAATTTTTAAGATTTTTTGTGTGCATATTTCTTTAATTTTCTTTTTTTTGCGTGATTTTTTTTCTTTTTTGTATTTATTTATGATATAATATTTTTGAGTGAGCCTTTAAATAACATGTTTTCAAAAAAACAGTAAAATTTCGTTTTCTCTTTTTGAGAGCTGTTTGCTCAATAATACCGTCCATCTACTCTGAATTTCAACTGCCGGGATTACCTTTCTCATTGTAAATTTTTGCATTTATAACAAACGTAGTTTCGAATTCAAGTTGATTTTTAGTTATTGATGTCGAAAACCAGCGGCTTGTATCGAGTTAAGCACTCATTCAATTAGAGGTTTATAGTAAAATTGCATTTAATTAAAATTAGGCTATAAAGTCGTTTTTTACAAGTTGAATGATTGGGTTGGATTTTATCATGCCATACTTTTAGTTCAATGAGAGATTTTCAAACTGATGTAAATTATCACGAATACGACTCCTTTGTATATTTTTTATCTTTTTTTCTCGCAGAATGTTGATTTTTACTAAGGTTGATAATATTGATTGTTCTTTACAGGGTATTTTTTTATTATTATCGATAAAATAGTACAAATTATTATTTAAATTTCATTCGCAGTTGATATTTACCAAAAAAAAGTGCGTTACCATATTATTGTAACATCAATAGGCTAATCTAATTTTTGATTATGGATAGTAAATAACGTTGTTGATTTCGAACAAAAGAGAAAGGTTTAGTTACCTACTTCCTATATATATTTTAATATAATTCAAAAAGTCAATTCGTATAAATTAATTAAATTGTGTTATTTTGTAAACTGTTGAAGACATAGGTATAGGCATTTAACTTGTTTTTCTTTCTCGTGAAGTAACTTATGAAAAATTTACAAATTCGATTTTTGTAGTAGTTTTATTTTCGCATTTTTGGCAATAAGATATTTTCATTTTTGTGACATTTCTTTTTTCTTTTTTTAAATCGAAGTGGCATTTTCTTAATAGGTATTCAATTCATCAACGTGAAAATAGTAATTGTTTATTTTGAATACGGAGTGCCAGAGTTTTGTGATACGATGATTTTTTTGATTTTATTATTCTTTAGTAATAATTATTTATTGTGATCTTTTATTGTAATGTTTGTACATTACTTCGTAAGCTTGTATTGATATTTGATAATTTCTTGAAAACAATCTTAGATTTTATTTCTTCTAATAAATCTTCTTTTTTTTAAATTTGTCGACAGTTTTTATATTTTAGCAAAAAATTGCGATATGTTTCAATACGGGCACTGGCAGGTAGGTATAATATTTTTTAGAAATTAATATTCAACTGTTCAACGTCAGGTGTGCAAAAATCAGTTTTAGGTCAAGGGTAATGCTGTAAGTGTCTATGTATATTTACGTGGAAATTTGTTTTTATCTCGGGCTCGTGTCGTAAAATTCATCTAGAAAGCATTTTTCAAAAAAAAATTTCTGATCATGATTTTTGGCATGGACTGTTTGTAATGAATAAAAATTGTTCATGGAATATTTGTTTCAAAATAATTAATTTTAAAATTCATCGAATCAAGTTCGACCTGATGAAATATTCCCAATTGCATGGGTGATACTGCGGCAGACTAAAGGTATTCGTTGATGAAAGAGTAATCGAAATTATGATAATTACTGCACACCAGTAAAGCTGAATTATTCATAAAGGTTCAGCGAACAGATTAAACAATATTAACAAATTTTGTATTAATATTCCATAGGTAAGATACGAGAAGTGCGTATCACGAAAAAGTGTAAACAGTTTGACACGAATTTTCGACTCGAAAATTAAAACATTGTGTTCAAATTTCACACCATTGATTAAATTTGCATATAAAATAGATTTGAAATTTTTTTCAAATCGTGGGTGTATGAAAATGTTGAATAAAATGAAAAGGTTCGGTTAAATGGTTGCGGGCATTTTATCAAAGTTAATATCGAGTAAGGATAGGCATTTTTACATTTGACGCTGCCGTTACCTATTTATTCTAATGATGAGTGAATACGTTTCATACCTTCGGCGACCTTCCACTTAATATTTGTTCGTGTCCTAAATACATAATTTTTGAAGGTTTGCAAACTCTCTGTCACGATCATAAAAAATTCGTATTTTCGTTGTTGTGTTGTTGTTGTTTTTTGAAACACCTTTGAAGTAAAAGTAGGTACCTAGTACCTACTTGTACTTGTACATGTTCCAATCACGAATGCACTGAGAGTTGAGACATTTTTGTACGTAGGTAGTAATTTTACGTTGATATGTTCATTTAAAAAAAAAATAATAATGAACAGGTGATAAAGAGTTGATCACGTTTCAAAAAATTTTTTCTCAAACTCCTTCCTGAATGCAGTCATTAATTCTGCATTCTGCACGTTATTCGCAATGCTTATGTCGAAAAAGAAAAAGAATTAATTTGTACATAAAGTACTCTCAGCTTTTATTTGAAGGTCAATGCAATTAATACAAACGTGTGGATCATATTATTTTCCTGTGTACACAGTGCAGTTCAAGTATTTTAGCAAATGAATTTTTAGATTGTTTTTAATTAACTTATGCAACCATGTCTTTTTATGTGCAAAATTCTGCAAAAGGTCAGCACATGAATGTTATATTTTGTGCTTTGTTACTTGTATCCATTTTGGTCTTTGGAATTGATCGAGTGATCTCCTTCATATGTTCAGTTGTTATAGAGCAATAAAAAGTTTTATTAGGTACCTATCCATTTACCATTATACGACATTGTACATACGTAAAACTGGAGTACTTGATAGGTAACTAACTTCAAAGTTTAAAAGCGCAAAAGATAATTTTAAACCTTATTATCCAAAGGTGTTTTTTTTTTCAATTCTCAAAACAGCCTGTTGGCCATGGAAATGTTATTTTTAAAATACCGTATAACCTTCAATAATCGGTAATCATCTTTAGCATTAGAGTCAATAGTATAATCTTGATCTTAGATCGTGATTTATTATTCAACCAAAGCACCTACTACGTTAAGTGTGTAGGCGACTAGGCGTACATTACTCTTTAATTCAAAAAAAAAAAATCATCAGCACATTGTCCACGTACCCACTAGGGCACATAAATAGATTAAGCTGTAACTTGGCATTTTTCACGTTCGCTAAATAATGAGCAGTTAAGCGTTGTTTTGGTAATTGATAAACATTACATTATTTAGTGTTTTTCATTCAAACATTGACATTCTTTTTCCATTACCTACTCCATCCGTTGCGGTGACAATTTGAGTGGAACATACGAAAACCACCAACAGATTACTGTATTTTAGTGTTGGTATGTCTGAAAAAAGATAATACTCGTACCTACTTAAAAAAAAACGAGTTTTATTTATTCAGCTTTGTGTTTGATGGAAAGCGACGACGCATGAAAAATATCACATTTACGTCAAATTTTTTTAGTTGCCTATTCTATGACAGAAAAAAACAGAATTTTTATGAACGTGATCAAAATTCGCCTAGGAAGATATCCTACGAGAATTACCTGTTAGATTTGTTTTTAAATCTGATGTTCTTTTCTTATATCGGTCCCTCAAAAGTTCTTTCATTTTATAAAAAAAATAAGTCGCCCCTACTTTTTGAAAAATAAAAAAATAAAATAATAGATGCTCAAACTCTGATGTTTTTTCGGTTCTAATCCATCAACGTTTTTTCATCCAAAAAAATAAATGAAAATTTTTCGAACTTTTTGCATTTTTTTTTCTGTTTTTGTTTCAACTCATCGCAAAGGTGTTCCCCAACATGAGGATTAATCCCTACTTTTTTGTAATACCATTTAAAAAACTTTGATTACTTTTTCCAAAAATTAAAAAAAAAATTTAGTTTAAAAAACAGAGTTTTTTCAAGATATGAGATTTCCTTCTCTTTCTCGCAAATTCTTTGTTTCCTCCTACATTAACGTCAAATTCGAAAAATTGAGATCAAAGTGAAAACAATTCATTCAGAATTTGAGAAATTTTATTTTCCAAAAAATTTAGAGATCTGCTTCCAAAACGCGCAAAATACCTATATTACGAGTAATTTTCAAAAATTAAGGGAATTTTTCTACAAAGAAAATGAAGAGAATCATTGTTTAAAAAATTTGAGAAATGCTTTTATTCCGGGAAAATTGGGACAAAAAATCAATTTTTTTTTCTAAAACTTTTTGAAAAATATCTATTTTACTTTAAAAAGCAGAGATTTTTTTTCTCTGAAAAATTCCAATAAGATGATTGAGACGAAAAATTGAGTTTTTACACCAAGAAAATTGAAAGAAATGCTCTCAAAAATTTAAAAAATATTTCTGTTCTGAAAAAAAAAATTAAAAATTTGTTTAATTCAAAAATTTTTACTCTAAAAAATTGCAAAAAAAATTAGTAAATTTTCCCATTAACAATTAGTGAAATATTTTCACCTCTTCTTCAACAAATTAAGAATTTAAAAAAAAATTAGAAAATTTTCGCTCCAAAAATTTTAGGAATAGGTATTTATGCTTCAAAATATTGAAGTAAGTATGTTTTCTTAAAAAATTTAAGAAAAATATTTCTATTCAAGGAAGATTGATAATTTTTTTTCTACTAGGAAAAAAAACAAGATGAAACCTTTTTCCTGAATAAATTTAGATTTTTTTTCCTCCAAAAAAATTGTGATAAGATTTTTTCGCTCAAAAAATTAAGAATTTTTTACTTCGAAAAAATTAGGTTATATTTTTACACTTATCTACTCAAAAAAATTCCTTATAATATTTTTTAATCCAACAAAAATGAAAAAAAATTTACTTTAAAAAATTAAGAAATTTCCTTTTTTTTAAAACTGAACGAATTTTTAGCTGCTTTAAAGCAATTGTAAAATTATTTTGAAAAACATATTCGATTAAAAAATTTAAAACAGTTCTTATTCTAAAAAAATAGAAAAAAAAAACTCCATGAATTTGAGAAATATATTTTCTACTCCAAAAAAACTGAGAGAACTCTTCCTCCAAAAACTTGAAAAATATCTTTCTCAAAAATATTGATAAGTATTTTTTACGAGGAAAACTGATAATTTTTTTTTCACCAAGAAACAAAACAAGATGTGACTTTTCTCTCGAATAAATTGAGATTTTTTCTCCAGAATAATTGCGACAAAATGAAGATTTGAAAAATAATAAAAATAAAAAATAAAATAATAGGTATGAGAAAAAAATCAAAAGTTTTTTTCATTGTAAAATTGAAATTTTTTTAGGCTGGTTCCAAAAAAGGGGAGCTAGCAGGCATCGTTTGAAGTTTAGTTTGGGTAAAACATAAAAAATGGAGAATAATTTTTTTCGAAAAATAAAGGCCGTCGATTTAAGGTGTAACTATGTATTTAAAATTAATTAGGGCAAACATAAAAAATTGTGAATTTTTTATCCTGAAAAGGAACAACTTTAGTGGATTATTTATTATAATTTAAGAGTTTGAAAATCTGTTAATTTTTCATTTTTCTAAAAAATGGAGGTGAATAGGCGCCACTTAAAATTTAATTAAGGAAAAAATGAATAGTAGGGAATTATTTTCTCGAAAGAAGAAACAACTTGTAGGGTTGAGACCCAAAAAAAATCGTAACCTTGAAATACGTTTTTAATACTTGAACTGAAATCAATTAAATTATACGAGTAGGTACCTTCTACCTTACCAATTACAGGTATAGATATGTAGAAGACCAATTCACTCCCTCATTTTATTCATGAAAGACCCACCAAGCTCAAAAAATATTGTCAAACCATTAATAAGTGTTTTTCGAGTTCCACCTTTCCATAAAAACTGATACCTATATCTCTGTGGTTTCTCTCAAAACTACCAATTTAACAGGCAAATAATAATTCGTAGGAGTGTTAATTAGCGTAATAAATTTCAGTAGGTACTGTAGCTACGTTGAAAACCCATAAAGCGGCTGTTAAAGATGTGATGTAGTCGGTCTTGACACGCTTACTGAATTAACGTGCTTATTGTCTCGTAGTAAGTATATAGAAGTTATTTCTCAAAACGGAAATACCAATGAACGAGAATAATGTTTGAAACCACGTACGTGCCAAAAGCGTACACCGTCTCTGGAAATTCCGATATCTAGTTTGGTTTTAGGGTACAAGACAGCGGTATGTTCGGTAGTGAAAGTGGCACCTACTTGAGCAGGTATACTATACTTTGGCACTTGTAGACAGGTAGGCTTATGGTATAGTACAGGCGACCTGTACTGTAAGGTAAGTTCTGTAACAAGTTGCATTATTGAATTTGTTCTACAATGATATCATATCGACGATCGCTACATAATTACTTTTACTTCTTGAAATTACTGCGGTGGTTGTGTTGAGGTTGTGGTTGTTCTTGAAAACAGATGATGAGTCAAATAGACGAGTAAGTAGTGGGTACTAGGTAGGTTTAGGTATACCTACCTAGTACATATTACCACTTGTTAAATTAAGTTTTTTCAATTTCTTCTTATATTGAGGTAGTGGATTATGTTTCAAGTAAAGTATAATATCAAAAAAATAATGAAAAATTTCTTGCATTTATTGTATTTGAACGAAACATTGCACCTATATATTTTTGTCAAGCGGCCCAAAAAAAAATTAAAAAAACATAGGCCTAGCTGCCCACTGCGTTTATGTAATTCGCTTTATAGCAATGGCATTAACCGAACAAGGCCAAATTTAATGAAATTTGAAATCGTCGAAGTACCTACTTAATTTACTTGGTTTGCACTTAACATTTCGAATGGAATGAGCGTTTTAAAATATTTGCAATTTTACAACGTGTTCGAGTCATATAAAAATTTATTGCAGTGAATATTATATTTTACAATGCTCGTGTAAAAACATTATATCGAAAACTTTGTATTTGATAGTGAGTGAGCGCAAGAAAAGCAACACCAGATTATCCCTGATATATAATTAAGCGGGACTTATGCCAAGTGAGATTAATTCAGATATATGCCCAAGCAATGCGGTAACTTGCGATACAGATTTGTAGCTCAGATTTACTTTATGGTACATTTAAATATAGATTTTTTAAATAATATAGGTTCTATTTGCTGAGAATTATCTGGTACGTTTTTTTCAATACCTATTCAGAGTTTAGGCCACGTTAATGGAATATAATAAATAAATGTAAATAAGTTCTTCAACATTAGTCATCAAGAAGACTAGATCCGGGTAGAGGAGAAATTGCATCGCATATGAAACCTGTTGCATAACTAACGACCAGGCGATTTTTCAAACATGTAGAGGAAGCTAAAGATTATAGGTAGGAGTACAGGCTTTTGGTGCTAGTCCAGCGAAACAAGGAAATGAAATTACATTTTACGTCAGAAAATATGTTTTAATTTTAAAATGTTTCTTTATAGGTAGTTTATAGGTATCCTCAATAAGCACCAAACAAAAAGTTTCCAAAACTCATCTATCGGAAAGTCCACAAGCTAAATCCGGATCTAAAGAGACTACACATTGTTTTTCGCTTATAACTCTTCAAATATGCATTTAAACAAAAAACTAGTTAGGTACGATTAAAATTGAAGTAGGTCTAGGTACCTACCTATATAAAATTTGCAACAAAAACACCAATTTTCATTTTTTTCGAGAAGTGAACGAGTGGCGTAAAAATGAACGATAAAATGTACGGGTGAAGAAATGGTGGAGGGAAGGGCATGGGCATGCAAATGATTATAATACAATATACACCTCAAAAAACCCTCGCCCTCTTCATTCCTGAATCATCTGGTGTGAACGCGTGTGAACTACCTTTTTCTTGAAATGTAGATAACTCGAAAGTGTTCAAATAAACATTAAATCACGTAAAATTTCCTACAAAACCGCTTCATTAATTTCTTTGTAACAAGTTAACGACGACATTGCACTAACTTATTAACGGAAAGTGGGGGGAGGGCATTCATTTTTTTCACCCTGCATTTTCACGCTTAGTTCAGCGTTTCCGTTGATTTTTCGAAAAAAATAAAAACAACTTTTTTGCCGCAATTTAATTTTAGGTATGACCATTTTTTCTTTAAAAATGCGTTTGAAGCAGTGATGAATCTGAGAGGAAAAGTGAAGGAAAGTCAGAAAATTGGGTGCATTACTGTGTCACTTTTTCTAAAGGGGAAGAGGACTAGTTAATGGAATAAATTGAAAATTCAATTTTTTGAAGAACTACGTACTATTTTTAGAAAATTTCAAGTAAGTAGCTAAGTACATAATTTTTTTTCGCATTTTTAGAAAGTAGCTATTGAATTGCCTAAATTGCAAAATTTTTCAAAAATCAGCAAATTTCTTAAAATCGCTGAATTTCCTAAAATTTTTGAATTCACAAAAATTATCAACTTTTCAAAAATTACGGAATTTTCAAAAATCGCCATTTGAAAAAAATTGTCAAATTTCTGAAAAATGCCATTTTCTCAAAAACTGCCTGACAAATTTTACAAATATTTAAAAATTGCCAAATTTTCCAAAATTTTCGAATTTTTAAATATTTAAAAATTATCAAATTTTCCAAAATTTTAGAATTTTTAAATTTTTAAAAATTGTAATTTTGTCGAAAAGTGAAAATTTTTAAAAACTACCTATCATATTTCTTAAAATTGCTGAATTTTTAAAAATTATTATTAATTCACAAAAATAATTGATTTTACGAAAATTGCAGAACTTCCAAACATTGTAATTTTCTCGAAAACTACCATTCCAAAATTTTTAAATTTAAAAAAAAAATCGTTGAATTTTTAAAAAGTTTTATTTTCTCAAAAACTGTCAACTTTTTGATAATTTTCAAATTTTTGAAAATCGTCAAATTCCTAAAAATTGCCATTTTCTTAAAAACTGACAAATTAAAAAAAATTGAAGGGTAAATATAACGTATTAACGATATAGGTCCAAAACCACTCGAGTATTAACAGTATAAGTCCAAAAGCATTTTTTTGAGGACAGCATGTGAGAAGTTACTTTTTGAACAATATAATACGTAATTAACCGACTATTGATAAGATTACCGTAATTTTAAGCAAATCCGTGTTGATTTTTGAAGAAATTCAAATTTTGCTTCGTAGAGCTCGACATTTCCTGCATC
>FIZV01074953.1:0-18213 GCA_900050545.1 Trionymus perrisii
TTTTAAAACCCCGCCAAACGTTCAATTTTCCCCTTGATTTTTTTTTTTTTTTTTTTTGGAATCACAATGTTTCAATAATGAAATGAAAAAAAAATACTGTAAATAAGTTTTGTGAATATATTTATTTAAAAATTCCCTACTTTTTCAACCCCTGCCAAAATTCAATTATCAATTGGAAAACTCATTTTTGAGCTACAATATTCGAAAAAAATACCTGTAATAAATTACATTTCGTAATTTTAGGTGACCCCATCAGGGATCCTGCTACTACAAAGATGCCCTACGTTCCTCGCTTTCTGCCAAAAAATGCGACACTGATGCAGCAAAAAAGCATGGAATTTCCACCAAACCTACGAATATTACCCAAAATGACGTGCTGGCCTGATACCTCGGACCTATGGATGAACTTCTTGCAGTCGCATTCTGAAATACCGAAAGAACTTCACGAAACATTACGTTTCAAAATGATTAGCAACTACTTTCACCATCACATAATGCAAATAGCAGCTCACATCGACGAAATAAGAGACTTACTCTACGAGAACAAAACCCAAGAGGAAATTGCGGAAGCTGCAAGTGCAGCTAAAAACGCTTCCCAATCGATATCACATATTCATCACAATCAAAGATCGTTGTGTTGGCCAACTATCAGTACTGCTTTTTGGTCAAGGAATCTGCATAGTCTAGCGAATGTGACCAGAAAAGAGTTATCTAGGCTACATTCCAAGTTTTCAAAACTGAATCGAAATTTCACTAATCAAATGATTCAAATAATTAGAACAGTCGATGAAATAAATAATTTAACCAACGCTAATGAAGAAAAACTTTCAGAGGATGAAGATCATACAGGAAGTGAAAATAAATCTACAAATTTCGTGAGTGAAGCAAATGTTGGAAAAACCCACGAGGTATCGATGAGTACTTTTCAGAAGACGGTTGAGAAAGAGTCATTTATTAAATCCGCAATTGTACCGATCCTTCTGATGATCATTACGATACTGTTGACGTGTATTGTGATTCTTTATCGAAAATTACACCGCGAGTAAGTATTTTTTAATGTAAAAGAAATCCAAGTTCCAACTCACATATGTCAGAGAAATTTTGGAAATTGTTTCGATCCGAATTTGAGGTGAAAATATCGCATATTTTTTGTTTATAGACATTCCAAGGATGCACCACTTTTACTCGAGGATGAATTAATGAACCGATTTTTTGTCGCCGAAGATACTAGATGAACAGGAATAATGTGATAAATATAAAACTAGTGTCTCGGAATTCATTCAAATTTGGAAATTTTTTGAATCATAAAATTCTCTATTAAAAATTGTTTCATTTTTTTAGGGTATATAGGTAAAACAATTTTATAGTTCAAGTTATTTTACAATAGAAGAGCCTGGTTTGGGTACATTCTCAAACTATTTTTATCCAAAAGGATTAATATTAAGAACTTTCATTTTACGTAGAAAAAATAAAGAATCATTTTCTCGATTACATGCTGACTTTATAAAACAAAAAAATTCCTCCAATTTTCGATTTCTTCAATTTTTAATTTTTTTCAGCTTCCAATTTATTTAAATTTTAAATATTCTGACGAAAAATTTTATAAAACAACTGACAATTTTTAGAAATTCAAAGATTTTTAAAAATTCAAAAACTTTGCAAAATTTGGCAATTTTTAAAAATTTAAGTAGTAATTTTTGAAAAAACGACAAATTTTTTTAAAATGATGATTTTTAAAAATTCCGTAATTTTTATGGAATTATAAAATTTTTGTGAAGTAGAGAATTTCAGAAAATTAAGCAATTTTGAGAAATTTGATGATTTTGAAAATAAGGTATTCCATTTTTTGAGAAAATTGCAATTTTTAGAAATTTAAACATTTTTAAAAATTCAATATTTTTTGAAAATTTTTCAGTTTCTAAGGAAATTACATTTTTATAAATTCAATAATTTTTGCGAATTAGAAAATTTTGAAAAATTCAGCAATTTTGAAAAATTTCACATATTTTGAAAATTTTGCAATTTTTGAAGCACTGAGAATTTTTAGGAATTTGACGGTTTTTAAAAATTCGAAAATTTGGGAAATTTTGCAATTTTTAAAAATTTCTCACTTGGAGAAAACGACCAATTTTTTAAAAATGATGATTTTTGAAAATTCCGTAATTTTTATGAAATTAATCATTTTTGTGAAGTGGAGAATTTTTGAAAATTAAGCAATTTTGAGAAATTTGATGATTTTGAAAATATTGCATTTTTTGAGAAAATTACAATTTTTAGAAATTTAATCATTTTTAAAAATTCAATATTTTTTGAAAATTTTTCAGTTTCTGAGAAAATGACATTTTTGTAAATTCAATAATTTTTGCGAATTAGAAAATTTTGAAAAATTCAGCGATTTTGAAAAATTTTATATATTTTGAAAATTTTGCAATTTTTGAAATACTGAGAATTTTTAGGAATTTGACGGTTTTTAAAAATTCAAAAATTTTGGGAAATTCAGTAATTTTTAAAAAATTAATAATTTTTGTATTTTAGAAAATTCAGCAATTTTGAGAAATTTGATGATTTTGAAAATATTAAATTTTTTGAGAAAATGACAATTGTTAGAAATTGAAAGATTTTTAAAAATTCAGTATTTTTTGAAAATTTGCCAGTTTCTGAGAAAATGACATTTTTGTACAAAATTACGTTTTTTTTTTAATTTCGTAATTTTTGTAAATTCAATAATTTTTGCGAATTAAGAAATTTTAAAAATTCACGATTTTTATATTTTTTTGAAATTTTTGAAAAACTTAGCCTTTTTAGGAATTTGACGGCTTTTAATTGGGAAATTTTGCAATTTTCGAAAATTTGTCACTTTTTAAAAAAACGAAATTTTTTAAAAAAATTATGATTTTTGAAAATTTCGTAATTTTTATGAAATTAATAATTTTTGTGAATTAGAGAATTTTAGAAAATTCATAGATTTTTGGAAATTTGATCATTTTTGAAAATTTTGCAATTTAGGCAATTCATAGGTAGGTAGTTATTTTTAGAAAATGTTAAGATAACAAAATAATCAAGGGCGTAAACGGGAGGTTATGCCCTTGGACGGCAAAAAAGTAGGAAAAATGATGAATTTTAAGCTTTTTAATGCCTTTTTTTCACACAAATTTTCATAAAATAATGATTTTTTTTTTTTTCAATTTAACATGAAATATTTCCTTTTTTTCGTGAAAAGACCCCCCTTGAATTGCTGCCTGGCTATACCACTGAAATAACATTAAAAAATCTCACAGAAAAATCACCGAAAAAAAAAGGCAAGAGCGGTCATGTTTTCAAGGAAATTTTTATTTTGTGTTGAAAAAAAAATTTTAATTACGGACGAAATTTGGACAATGGATTTTTTTTTGGATGGGGAGATTGAAAAACTTCTATAAGCGTCAAAATTTTCCAAATTGTACGAGTTGTGCTGCTCCAAAAAATCCTTAGAATAATCCCTGAGAAGTCCTAAATAAGGATCGGCTCGTCTCAGGTCTCAAACGATACCAAACAGCACCAGACACGTTTTATTGTTAGATTGCCTCAAAGGTCAAAGGAGCGACTTTTGTTTCGAAACTAGGCAACTATTAAACCTAAAGCGTTAATTTGATTGCATATTCACTCACTTCAAGACGAATCTCATTTATGATGTTGATTTTCGTGTACATAGTTGTCATCGTCCTTGTTTACGTGTTAATTTTGAGATTATTTTCACACCGGAGCTTTTCAAGCTTTCGGAAATCTGTCCCGTATTCTCCAATCCCAGAATTTTTTTGAGCTGCGAACAAAAAAAATAAACATCAATCGAGGCATAATCACCCATCACTCATCAAATTGATACGGTTTATTCAATACGAGATAAACTCATAGTTAGGCGCAGAAATACTCCATAAAAATCAATTATCATTTCTAAACTAGCCAAACAACATTCCTATGTGTGTAGTGTACCTAGTCTAACGTTCGCTCTAAAAACTGGTAACGTCCACTTGACTTGAGGCACCATCGATGAGATATTTTTACACCATGTGGGACACTCCATCCAAGTGTAAATACACTCGAGCGCTTATCATTCTAAAAAACGTTTAATAATTATAATAATTCCAAGGTAAGTACTTAAATTCTTATCACCGATCCCTACTATTTTGTATTTTCCCACTTTTTGTAAGTAGGTAGTTGTACGATCATCAATAACGTTCGAGTTTGGTTTTTCTTTCTTCGTCCTCAGCGAACCGGGTGCGATTGATGAATAAATTTTTGGTGTTTTTTCTCGAATTTTCAAATTCACATGACCGAATTAATTAGCTATGGTGGTGGTAAAACAATGCGTCGTTCTGAAAACAATTATGCAATTATACATCTCAATGATGATCTTAATAGCAGGTATGGTCATCAACTTAATGTTTCATTTTTAATATCAGTACTTTTTTCGCTTATGTAATTTTGCCAGTTTAATTTACGAGCCACTTTGTTTTATAAGTTTATTTTTTTATTATTATTATTATCATTTTTTTATTATAATTATTATGTAGAGGTTGAAAGGTTTCTAAATTGGGTGTTTTTTGTGATTGTTAGTTTTAGAAAAAGAATTATCAAAAATAATAATCCCAGACATGCGGGATCTGATATCTCATTGCATAATTACACCAGCTATAAAAACAAATTAAATATCTACTTATCAGAGCCAACATTTTCATATTAATATGGCTCAAATTTCAACTATGAGTAATAAAAATAAAAGCTTATTCAGCAGAATTTGGAACGTATTACTATACGAGGTGATAAAAAATAGGTTTGGAAACGACATCAAGATGTTAACATCACAGAACACAGATTAGCATTGAAATTTCTTAATATAATAAAAATAAGGTAGGTACTGACAATGAAAATAATAATAAACATTGGAAATAAAACTGATAAATATCTAATCTTTTGTAATTGCTCAATTGGCCAATGCTAATCACTCTAGGGTGCTTCGACTAATCGACTTAGCAATTAGCACCGACTCATCACTTCATTAAAAAGATGAACTTGTATAGATATAATGAGGCATTAAAGAATTTTTTCGTTCCTAAGTTAGACTTACAAATGCATTAAGCAAACAGTACTGCTTAATGATAAAACATGGCTAGGTAAATATTTGAAAAGGATATCTACATATGTAGGTATTTTTAATCTCAGTTATTACTATTGCAACTAACGACCATTTGACACGTATTTCAGATTATATAAAAACATGTTTCAATTGATCTGCTGTTTTCCCATCTTAAAAATATGACAACGTAATGTCTAGCAAGTATTTGTACTGATAGAGGAGACTGCAAACTGCAATAAACAACTTCAAGTAGGCATATCACACCGACAAAAAATGATTTATCTTTCGCTTAGGTATGTACGTTATAAAAGCGATAAGTTTTCATGTCGCTTTGTGAGCTTTGCTTATCTTCAACGAAGTTTACGAATACAAACACGGAAAAAATTTAGATTTACTCTAACAGATTTGTTTGAAATGAAATAGCTTAGATTATAAAATGGAGATCTTTCAGTCCAAAGAATAGCACGATTAACTTTCAAAAGTTCGGAGATACCTACTACCTACGAGATAAATTGACTGTCATTTTCGTATCAAGCCAATTGAATAAAAATGTTATGCTCGATCGTTATATTTTCGATTTTGAAATTGTATCGTTTTATCTACCTATTTAAATGTTGAAAGAGTAATTCTAGATGAAAATTTGCACATGAAACAGATCTTACTTTCAATTCTTTCGCCGGACGAGATTCGTAAATTGACTTTGAAATTGTTATCATCCAATACTTGGAATTGAATCTAATTAACAATCGGGATCAAATTAGAATTGTTTTCACACTCGGTATATCTATAACATTCAGTGCTAATCTACTAATTAAGCTTAAATAAATATGCTAGCAAATACATACATAAGTTAAGGAAATGGGATGACTGTACTGTAGGTAAATCGTCATTTCATCTATCACTTACCGAAACCGAAATATTCATTGAATTAAAAAATATTTTCGTTTGTAACATTAATCAGAGTGACACAATAGAACCGAATTTACACCAAGACATAAACTTACACAAAACCAAACCGAAAAGTGAAAGCTAACTGAAATGAAAGCGAAGAATTCTGCAGCGTCCTTGTCTATAATTCCAAAATCTAAACAAAGGACTCCAATGTAAACAAAGTGCCAAAGAACCAATGAAAACCTATGAAAATGCTCTAATGGCGTCTAAAATTTCTGAAAAATTGCCCATCTGTTTAGTCTACTCTACACTAACAAAAAAAATAATAAAAAGTAATTATGAATGATAATTTATCATTACCGGCCGATTCTTAATTTTCATCAGAATCAGAGCATCGCTGGATCAATGATTAATAAGTAGGGTCAGTGGACGAACAATAAACCATCATTCCTTAATTAATTAGGACTTAGGAATAACAGTAAATAGCACTGTCAGCTAAATAAAAACTGTCACAGAGGCGAAATTAACCACAGTTACTTTGTCGGTATCACTTACGACGTTGTAAAAATTGCTTACAATAGAAGTACATACTATAATAGGCTTAGCATGTCCTAAAACGTTGAATAATCATTACACATACAAATTTTGTAATATTACACTCGTACTACTTTTTCCGATTTTAATTTTCAATTCAATCAACCTGTTACAGGTATTTCGCCAATAACATCAATCCAATCCGAAAACTCATCATTGAACTTAATCAATAACAGAATCTCAAAATCCACTCCAAAGGCAAAGCCGACTGATACCGATCCTCCGACGCTATTCCTCCCATCTTTATCAAATAAAAGCTCAGATCAAGAAACTCCAATAATAAAATTGGACAATTTCGTGAAAAACTATAACCAGACCACTAAACTTATTAATAAAATTGAAAAAAAAATCGATGGCGTTAAGGGAGATAGTTTACCTCGTGCAACGACTGTGATAATATTAAATAATAGTGATACTCATCATGATACTCATAACACAAATTATATTAATTTGAACGCTTCTACCGGTGAATCTACAAATAGGAGAAGTACGACTTCCGAACTTCAAGCCAAGAATTTGAAATTATATAATAATGATTTATCAAAAAGGACAACCATCATTTTCCTAGTTTCGGTGGCTCTGGTGTCAATTTTCTTTTATGTATTTTTGGTTTCTATAAGAAAATTCTTAGAGTAAGTAGATCTTTATAAAAAGAAAACTTCAGTTTCCAATAATTCCAATTAAAAATTTATTGACTGATTCATATTTTTCATTTCAGACGAAGATACGGGGATAGGCAGTTATTGGTGGAGAATGAATGAATCGAGATCAGAGTACATTTAATAAACCATGTTGATATTTGATTATTAGATTATTAACGAGTTTACTACCAAATAAAAGTATTCATAAGTTTGAATATGAAGTAATTTTATTGCCTTTCCTATTGATTTAAAATACACTGACTGTTGACCTGGCGATTGAATTCAAAACTTGCTTCAAAGTGGAATCTAATTGTAACATGGTACAATTTTGAATTGAAGTAAAACACAAAAACCATCTTACACAAATATTTATAGCTATCAGATTAACAAGCTCACATTCAAACAACAATGCTATTAAAATTCCAAAATGATTAGAAAAAATTCAACGTACACATTTAAGTAGTAGGTAACATTTTGAACATATTATGAGTGAATTAAAATTCTAATCGTTCGCTAGGAGTGTAATGAGCTATACTATTTAGCCTTCTTTTTAATAAGTAAAGGCCCAACGTTATCGCCGGATAAAATATTGTATCCGTTGTTGGCACCGTCGCAGTAAGGCATTTTGCTCGATCTCCAGCAACGACAGAAAGCTGTGGAATCACCTAAATCTTCAATATCGAAGGAATCTACTACTTTTGGAATATCCTTTTTTGTCTTCGGGTTTACAGGCTGTAATAGAACAAAAATGTAATCGAATTGTCCACGACATTCCGCTATTGTATAATATTATCGGACTTACACAACGAGGACAGATATATCTGTACGTAATGTACGAAACACCTCCGACAGCTGAGAAAAATGGAATGAGTTTTAGCCAACCTCGAACTGCAAAAAAAAAAAAAAGAATGATTTGTTAGGCACGAATTAGGTCATTATTATGGGCCACCGTAATGTTTGAAGTTTTTTTTTACCTCCGATCGTGAACCATCCTAAGAAAGTATTGGGTAACGGTAATGTGGACAGGTAATTAGCCAGGTGTACTTTTACAACGTTCGATACGGGTTCCATGATTGTAATATTTTTCAACTAAGATGAAACTAGAAAATTAAACTTATTTTAGGCTGAAAAGCGTATTTTACTAGAATATCACATATCACATTCGTGTTCGAGATAAAACCGTTATCAATGTTGATTATTGGTCAACATTGAACAGTTTGGGCCAGGTGAAATAGAAGAGGGGAGTTGGAATATCTTGTATTTTTGCTCGCTTGAAGTGCTAAACGTCTTTGAAAGTCTATTGACCTATTGTCTATTATTTTCTACATAATTTGCTATTCATGAAACAATTTTGAATGAAAGCAATACACCTAGCTTTGGGAGAATAGTTGCTCACAATTTACGAAAAGTTGCCCACTGTATTACAACTCGCATACTCATGTGCAATGACCAATGAAATGACTTCTCTCAATTTAATCGTATTCCATTCCCTAATTTTTCATCAACCTTCAATTCTACATATATCATCATTTTGGCATTTTTCATCTTCATGCGCGAAATAAAATATCTTGTGAAATTAGGATAAATTCAAAATTCACCGAATTCATGTATTTAGGTATATTATATCATCAAAGTATACATTTCATTGTTACAAACACCAGTAATCAGAAATATATACACATGAGCGGAAACAAACTGTAGACATGCAAACTATGAAACACCTAATAAAATAATAGAAACTTTGAGGATTTTCAAGAACAACAAAGCAATACAATTTTCGACTACGTTAGTGTTTCTTGATTAATTACAAAACAATAAAATGGCAAACTCAACGAGAATGTCTGAAACCGAAATACTCCATGAAATATTTCAATCTTGTATGGGTGTAATATTCTGTAACCGTAGGTCTGACATATTCTTCTTCGGGAATAGTTTTGTAAATCGGTTCGTCGAAAAGTTTACCAACTTCCCAATTGGGTACATTTTTCATCAATTCAGCTTCATCTTCGCGATTTTTACGTAGCTGGCGAAAATATCTACGAAAATATTCGATATTCAAACAAAAACCGTAGAATATCAGCAACAGTACAGTTTGTGCATCTTACTCTCGATCTGCTTCAGCTTCCAACATCGGCGATATAGCTATTAAACCGCTACGGTGCTCAATTTCACCCTTGGCGTACATTTTACAATCATACTTGTACGTGAAATAGAACCACGTAGTAGATAAAATGTGTAAAAAAACCAGTTTCGGTCCTGAAAAGAATTTAAAGTAGATTATTGAGCTTTCTCTTTACCCAGTTCACAGGTATATTTACTACTCACCAGTGAAAAACCGTTTCGGAAACGTCCTCTCAAAGCTCAAAGGACGATAGCCTCCTTCCGGAGGCATATCTTGCTTATACGTTGACGCCATGATTGTTTGCAGGTGAATTGAAGCAATACAGAAAATTATTCTCTATGTTTGCATTCACTACATATTTAAAATTAAACACTGTTTAATGAATAATTTACAAGTGTTTGAAGTAATACAAAATCCTAATTATTTCAATTCAAAAGCAAGCAATGTCATTTTCTCAAGCGAATTGGTGGTGGGGGTTGCGGGGTTGTAAGAATTGATAATAAGCAGGGATGTGCATTTAAAAAATTAGTAAATTACCAACACCTGAAAATCCAATTACTTAATTACGTTTTTTATTTCATAACGAGATAAATAAGAATTGAAATAATTTATAAAGACATGACATAATTTACATGTGGCTTGCGAAATTGGTATAAAATCACACTTCAGTGATACTAGTGATACTTCATTTTTCCCATCTCCATCTCGTGGAGAAGTTTATCTACCGCTACCGCATTCGGGATTCAGATCCAGAATCCATCTGACAGTAAACATTGATAAGAGCGAATAATTTTGAAAAAAAAGGTAAGTGACTGAATTAATAGTAAAATTACTAATTATACTCTAAAATTGAATATAGCTCGATCTAATAAGTATATGTAATTCAGCAGAAGTCATGAAAATGCCTCGCCAACGTCCCTTAAATTCTCACGAATTAAAACCCAACAAAGACTATCATTTGAGTGTTCCATCTACCGACGAATATTGGACTGGATTACAGCCAAAAATCACCGAAAATACCATCATTCGTCGTAGTATCAATCGTATTTTGATCTCGCACAGTGTCGCAGTAATTTATGGAGTTCTAATGGTATATACGGTTCTGCGAAATTACCATATATTCAACGTCGGAAGCGTTTACTTTTTGCCTGTGTTGGGTATTCATGTACTTTTTGAATATTTCAAAAGCCATTTTTTCTTAAAACATACAAATCCTAGTCCTAAAAATGTTAATCGATACGTTTTACAGTTCATATTAACGCACGCTTTAGCTATCGCAATTTGTTACGTTTTAGCTGTACTCTTCGGTGCTGATTTTTTCGAGAATATCGAAGGCACATTTGTATTTAGTTGTATTATTACTAGCCTGGTTGTAGTACCTTTGTTTTTTGAAACTGGCACGAAATGCATATTGATTCTGTTTTCCCAACAAGAAGCCGATAAATTTACCGAAAAGGTTACGTTGAATGTATCATATTGCGTGATTGTCGGAGCTTGGATGGGTGCTTTTGTAATCCCTTTGGATTGGGATAGACCGTGGCAAATATGGCCTATTCCATGCATCATTGGAGCTCTTTTCGGTTACATCGTCGGTGAATTGATCTCCTGCGGAAAGATTTTATTCACCGATTTCAGTAATTGATTGCACTTTCTTGTATTATTTTTTCTTTTATCGACGCTGTGATATTATATTATTTATGAGTATGCTACTGCGATTGTTATTTTTTTGTAATAAAATCTAATACAGATTTTAAATAAAATTTAGAATTATTTTATTTGAAAACGGAAACAAACTAAAAATGATTTCATAGATAAAATTAAAATCGGTGATGTAAATTAAAACCGGAATGAAAATAGTAATTAGGTAATAAATTCTGTAATTTTCGGATGAAATTAGTTCTTCGAAAACCTTAATAATTGACAACGGTTCTTATACTGAAATACAAAAAAGATTGAATCAGAACTAGGAAAATATATCGAATGAAATAACGTAAGATAAATTACCAGTCTCCTCCGTGAAGAAGTTCAAATCCTTCGTTAATCTTTTCTAAAGGCAATTCAGCCGTTACGAAATCATCCAACTTGATTTCATCATCAAGGTATTTTTCCACCAATTTGGGAACGCTATCCTTGCTCTTCCAACCTACAGACAATATTGAAGAGTTAGAATGTTGAATGATTCTCAAGATACGAGATAATTGATACCTCCGAATGCACATCCTTTCCAAACACGACCAGTTACCAATTGAAACGGTCTCGTAGATATTTCTTGACCAGCAGCAGCAACGCCTATTATAACACTAGTTCCCCAACCTTTATGACAAGCTTCTAAAGCTGCTCTCTGGAATCATCGATGATGAGAAAATAAGTCGATGCAATTTTCGACTTTATAATATCTTTTTTTTTTTCAATGTACAATCGAATCAATTCCTACCATTGTTTGCACGTTTCCAATACACTCGAAAGTATAATCTAATCCGCCATCAGTCATTTCTATCAATACTTCTTGAATAGGTTTGTCGTATTTTGTCGGGTCGACGTATTCGGTGAAACCGAATTTCGCTCCTGTAATAAAAACCGAGTCATTAAATCGATATACTTGCAATAGTTAGTCACATCGTGAATTTACCAATTTCAAATTTCTTCTCATTAATATCAATTCCTATAATTCGCTTAGCTCCGGCAGCTTTACATCCTAAAGCAGCTGACAATCCTACAGCTCCAAGTCCAAATACGGCGCAAGTAGAACCAGGTTCGACTTTAGCCGTATTTAATGCTGCTCCATACCCAGTTGAAACACCACAGCCTAATAGACACGATCGACTGAAGGATGCTTTAGGATTAATCTGAAATAGAAATGTGAGTGAATTATTTGTCGTCAGGCTAAGAAACTAAGCGATGCAGACTTACTTTACAGAGAGATATTTCAGATACAACTGTATACTCGCTAAAAGTGGAACAGCCCATAAAATGAAAGACTTCTTGGCCTTTACACTTGAACCTAGTCGTACCATCGGGCATAACACCACGACCCTAATGAAATTGGTAATAAAATGAAATCCGTCAGTAGTGCACAGTGTACGAATATACAATATTATTTCATGGAACAGTTGAGCGTACTTGAGTAACTCTAATTTTACTGCATAGATTAGTTTTCGGCGAAGAGCAAAACTTGCAATCGTTACATTGAGGTATGTACAACGGTATGACACGATCACCTGTGCAATTATACAATCATCGTTAGAGTTGATTAAAAATGACTCGAAATATGAAGATAGGGTTTTCAAACCTGGTTTGAAATCTTTGACCGATTCACCGACGCTTTCGACAATTCCAGCACCTTCGTGACCGAGCACGCAGGGGAAAGCTCCTTCGCTATCGAAACCACCCAAAGTGTAAGCGTCTGTGTGACATATAGCGGTTGATTCGATTTTTATTCGCACTTCTCCGGCTTTGGGAGGCGCTACTTCGATTTGCTCGATTGATAAGGGTTCTTTAGGATTCCACGCTACAGCTGCTCTGCATTTGATTACCTGTATCGAATGCACGATCGGTTACAGATTGTTAAGGTAATGATTTTATTTCAAATGTTAACATCGACTTACTTGACCGGCAGTTTCCATTTATATTGTGTGATTCGACGGAAGTAATGTAGATGGATTTTTCACAAAACGAATAGAATAAAATTGAAACTTCGATACAAAAATGGTGTCTTTATCTATTATCGTTGATTAGGTATTATCACAACTCACAAGACGAAAAGTAGAAGAAGAAAATCAAGTACCGGCTGTTATCATCCCTACCATTACACCAATTAACATGTACCAACAGGTTGGCATTTTTATGGAAACTTGAAGTAGAAAATCTGTTACTGTACCTACTACGAATAAAATTTACATTTTACTCAATGATATTACAATTTACAAACGAAAAGAGAACTTGAAAATACAAGGAAATACCTACTTCTTTAAATAATTTTGAACACATCTTTCTTGATTCATGATAAGTTCTAATGAAAAATTAAAAATAGTACCGTGTGGAAAACTTCACGACATGATCAAAGGTTATCTGTGCCGAATTTTCATTATTGACTGTAACTTAATATTTTGTAAAAAGTAAGTATTTACTCAACACAAATTTTTCAAAGACATTTGATGGAACTCCAGTCATCTCTTCTTCCAGCGAGCTCAAATCACTTCACTTGGAGGACATAATGGAGGAATTTCTTGCATAATTATGGACTTGTTAAGTATAAATTACTTCTCTCAAAAATTTCAGAAGTCCTTCTTATGCTCAGCTAAAATAATTTAAATGAAATGTCTCCCCCTGCCCCAAAAAAGAGGGGAAAACCAAAACAGGAAACGCAATCTATTACAGGAAAATTTTCGACTGGTAGGAAAATCTTTTGAAAATATGGAGATATGAGTATCATCCAAAAAATTAGCTTTGTATCAATAAATTGTTAAAGTAGTTTTCCAAGGATTCAACTTGAATGATGTTTTTACAACGTTGAAGATTCTCTATAATTATAATATCACAGAAAATAATTGATTTCATTAAAATTGTATAAGTTAGTCTATAATGATAGGAAAGAAAGAACATTTCAAATTTAAAAAGGTGATAAAATACGACCTAACTGACCTAAGTAATTTTTTCGAAGGATTAGTGTATTAAGGTAGGTACTTGAATTGAGTTTAGTCTATCTCCTGAAAGCATTTATTCTTAATTAAAATTTGCTGTTCCAAGTCGGTTATTTTATATGAGGCTGAAAAAACTCCGGAGAAAATGGATTTACATTTTTCCGCAAAATTGTCATTGGCATAAAATTTCAGCATTGATGCAACGACCTTCTTTGCACGTTCTAGGCCTACGTTGTCTTTATCGAAGCTTGATGTTTTGAAGACATAGCACGATTTCAAATAGAGTTTTCTTTGGATGGTGTCAACAATATCGGCGATATTTCCAATCCTACGATTTGGAAACTCCTTCTTCAATTCATTTGCGAATTCTATCAAGCGTCCATTCCAATAAGGCAATAAGCTAGTGCAATTTTATGGGAAGTTGCATTTTTGTATTCTTCAAAAAATAATAACCATTCGCAGAATATTTCAATTTCGTCTTGTTGATTTAATCTATAGATGAATCTTTTTACCCTTTCTAGGGCAGTCCTTTAGATCACTCACCATTTCCTGAAAAACAAAGGTGGATTCGAGACCTTCAAGGGTGAGATCTTTTCTTTTCAAAAGAGCAAGCAGATCATTGTATGATAGTGTTGTGGTAGTGAGGGTAACATCTTTCGAAGCGGATTTCTCTTCTCCATCGGTTCCACATTCGACTCCAAAAATCAGCACACATAAAATCACAGACCAGATTATCTTTAAACATTGTTACAATTTTACTGAACGATATGGTAGCTATAGGTATACTAATCTATGTAGTAAGTAAGTATACGCTTACTACATAGAGACTGAACAAACTTGTCACCCTAAAAATTCTTATTTTTACTTAATTTAATCAACTACCATCTATCATACGAATTAGATTTTATTAGATTTAGGTACTGATAGTTTAATGATTAAAATCTAACTAATAGCACCGAATTTCGATGTATGAAAAATTCTCATAACTGATCACCGAGGGCAGTCGAATTCTTGACCCTTATTAAATCTATCGAAGAAATTTTAAACTGAAACGATTACTTATATCTTGGGTTAAGATAAGTAAATTTAATTCAATGTAAGATTTTTTCCAAGAATAAAAATATATTATTTATATTTCAATTACCAAAAAGTCGATAACTCCTCCTCCCCCCCACAAAAAAAAAGAGTTTCTTCTTGGAAACAACTGAAAATTGAAGAGTAAATAATCGTAACAATATAAGTCCAAAAGCGCCAAAAGTATTAACAGTTCAAGTCCAAAAATATTTTTTTGAGGACAGACAGCATGTTACGATTATTTACCCTCCAATTATTTTCTTCCCGAAAACTGAAAATTTTAGCATATTTTCATCAAGAATTTAAAAAAATTTTCTACTTCAAAAAATATGAGTTCTTCTCCACGATTTTTCTACTCCTTTTTTCATCAAATAAAATCAGGGGTGCCGAGAAAGCATATTCTAGAGGACAAGAAGTCTTCAAAAATCTTTTTTTTTGGGGGGAGGGGAAGCGTATTTTTTCAGAAATCACAATAGAACTCTGAAATCCCCCAAAAAGCATATCTTACATTGGCCATTTACAATCACAGAAAATTATTGAATCATTAAAAATTGACAATCCTTAAAAATGTTCAATTTTTGAAAAATTTATTAATTTTGGAAAAATTTTTAATTTTTAAAATTTAATCATTTTTAGAAATGTTACAATTTTTGAAAAGGTGATGACACTGATGACTTTTGAAAATTCTACAATTTTTGAAAAATCAATAATTTTTGTCAATCAGAGAATTTTATAAAATTCAACAATTTTGGGAAATTTGGCATTTTTTGAAAATTTACAGTTTCGTAAAATGAAATTATTAGATCATTAAAAATTGACAATTTTTAAAATATGATAATTTTTAGAAATGTAGCAATTTTTGAAAACGCGATGACTTTGAAAATTCTACAATTTTTGAAAAATCAATATTTTTTGTGAATCAGAAAATTTTAAAAAATGCAACAATTTTGGGAAATTTGTCATTTTTTGGAAATTTACAATTTCAAAAAATTATTGAATCATTAAAATAAAAATTAACGTTTTTTATAAATTCGGCTATTTAAATTCGATTCTCAAGTTTTGAATCTTAACTAATCTTTGAAATTCGATCAATGTTTCATCTTGTTGAATTTTCAGAAAAATCAAAAGATCTGTTTTTACAAATTTTTGAAATTCAGGTTACTGATGCGTTATTCTACACTCCATACTCATGATATTAGGTGAAAAAAATCATTCGGTATGTTTCGAACTTTTTTTGGACATTTTCGTATCCGATTACTCTCAAGAAAACGTTGATTGCCACGTCACTCCCACTAACATGGCCTATCTCAAGTTCAGACCACCTTAACGACCTTCAGCTGCCTCATCAACCATTCGGACATCTAATAAGGCTTATGTAACTGTTGAAATCTTCTGTATCGCAGCGCACAAGTCTTCTATGGCTTCCCTAAATGTCGAGCATCTCTTATTCAAAAATTAAATTTCCTTAATTTGCCCAAATTCGAGTTCAAATCCTTCAAACTCTTTTTCACGTAACTTGAAATAAGAACTTCTACACAAATTTGATAAAAATTCAAAAACGAAAACGTTTCAAATAAGGTCGTTGAATATTTACGAGTATAAATACGGGTACGTTACGCATACGATGAATTGAGCGAGTGTTAATAAATAATACAAGTACCTACATCCGCGTAGAGTACAAAAAAATTATAATGATAGTAAACGAATTGCTGCGCGAATAAGTTATCATACTAAAAGTGTTTGCTGGTATTTTCCCACAATGAAGAATTCGCCATGTACATAGTTAAAAAGAGTTAACAATAAGAATACGCCTTCAGCCAGTAGAGTATACTACTCGTATGTCTTGGCGAAATGTCTCGATTCTCGAATGTGCATTGTGCAGTCGTATTTCAAGTTTATCGCCGCATCGCCTCTGCCCATCGTCGAATCGCGTCGCGTCGAGTCGTCTCTTACGATTAGTCAAAAGTACGGAGTACGACTATTCTACTCTACTCGCGGCCGGTGCGGCGCGGCGCGCCGTATACCTAAATGCACGAGTAGCCGTCTACTCCGCTCCGTCCCCGTACGATACAGTCGTAGAAAATAAATCCAACATTTATGACAATCTTCGTTGGATTTACGCCAGTTCATTGCGCTCGAATAAGCTCCCTGGCTAGATTTTCTATGCATATCGTAAGTAAAAATTACGACCCTCTCGATCGAGCTTGGCGCTGCTTGACGCGAGGTCGACGTCGACGTCGTTCCGCGTCTTTCTTGCGTGCAGTACGTAGAAAGAGAAACATATCTAGTCGCTTCCCCGTATACGCATTTACCGTATTCGTTTTTCCTCGCAAATGACGTCATACCTATCTACATAATTATGTCGACAAATATGCTGTTCTAAGTTCTTTTTCCAGCTCGTCAGGTTCTCTAGTTGCGCTATTCGTGTAAATTCGGCAATGGGCAAGACGTCCGCGCATTTAGTGGTGACATTAAAAAGTAGCCAATGAGTTTTTGTACGAAAAGTCGCGGTCATTTTAGTAACTTTTTTCTAGTATTGAATTCTCAACTTCTTCAAATTATTTTTAGAGTGTAAGTAGGTAAAAGGTATAGTAGGTACACTGAAATATTTTTATTTTAGAAAAATTGAAAAATTTCTTTCTTCGTTTTTTTTTTTCTTTTCTAAAAAAGTGGTAGGTAGGTAGTTAGGTAGGTAGACTTTTTTCAAAAAATAGAAAAAAGTACGCATTTTGTTGCTTTAAAAAATTAATAAATTTGAAAAAAAATTATTTCAAAAAAATTCTTTGCCTACTCCAAAAAATTGATAGTTTACTTCGAAAAATTGAAATTTTTTATTCAATATTTTATTTTTACAAAAATTGAAAAAAGAGGTTTTTTTCAAAAAAAAATAATAATATAATAAATTTTTTTCATGAAAAATTGAGGAATTTTTTCACTCCAAGATTTTTTTTTGGCCCCTATAATTGACCCGTGTAGCAATGGTCGATCGTCGACATTTACATCGACTTGATTTAAACCCGCTTTTTGTCGTTTATCGAACTTTTTGTTGTTTAGAAATCTTCTATTTTGATGAATATTACAAGGGTTTGTTGAAATTTTCAAAATTTTCATGGTATTTTCCGAGTTACAGAAAACCTC
>FIZV01075000.1:0-18239 GCA_900050545.1 Trionymus perrisii
ATTTTTTCAGGTTTTTATTTAAAAAATATACCTATTATGGATACATTTTCGAAATTTTTTGATTTTCAGTAAATTTTAATTTTTTCTATGCGAAGTTTTTCCAGTTAAATTTTCCTTTTTTTCAATCTACAACTTTATGAATTTTTAGGTTTTCCAATATATTTTTTTGGTAAATTGATTCAATTTCAGTTTTCCCTAAATTTTTAATGAGTATTAATTTTTTTCAGTTTTTTTTTTTTAGGTTGTTTTTAGATTTTTTCGTTTGAAATTGCTCAAAACATATTTGTAATTTTTAAAATTTTTTCCTATTTTACAGTTTCTTTATTTTATTATTTTTTTTAAATTCAATTTCTTCCAATTTCATCAGTTTTAAAACCTTTAAACTGTTAAAAAACCTTTTGATCAAAGTCAATTTTTATTTAAAATTTTTCAATTTTTTATACAATGTTGATGCGATTTCGTTGAAATATTTTGGTACTTTTTTCAATTTTTTATTCGTTTTTTTTTTCATTTTTTCATTTTTTTTGATTTCCAACTTTGAAGTATTTTGCGATTTCATCAATTTCAACTCAGCTATTTTTTTTTTTCAAATTTTTAGTAATTTTTAATTTAATTTCAAGTTTTTTAACTGTCATTGTTTTCATTTTTCAAGTGTTAGATTTCTTAATTTTTGTCAAGTCGCTGGTAATTTATTCAATTTTGGATCTCAAGTGTTTTAATTGAGAATTTTTCCTGTTTTTGAAATTACATATCTATTTTTTAAAAATTTTACAAGTTTTTAAATGTTGATTTTTTCAGTTTTTTAGGGCTTTTGGCTCTAGGCAAAGCCCTAATTGTAATTTTATTCCAGTTTTCAATTTTTACTTTTTTCAGTCACAAAGTTTTCGATTTTTTGGTTTTTTCGCACCTTTTTTTATTGATCAGTAATTTGATAAGATTGTAATGCAATGTTTTCTTATTTCACCAATTTCAATCTTTCCAAAATTTTTAAATTAAAAAAATATATGTATTGTCTAATTTATCATTTCATTTCTAGTTTTTTAACTTCAATTTTTCAATTTTTCAGATTTAATTTTTTTTTCAATATTTTTGGTAATTTTAAATTTGATTTAAATTTTTTCAAATTGCCATTTTCTCCAATTTTTACTATTCAAAGTTTTTCATAAAATTTTTTATTTGTAATTTCAATCTCTTCAAAATTTTCAACTTTTTCAACTTTTCAATTTCTTTCGATTTTAAATATTTTATATTTTCAATTGTATGTTTTATTCTAATTTTTTGCTATTTTTTTCTTCAATCTTCAATCTTTTTTAAAATAATTACTAACAACAGATTTTTGATAATGGTATAAAGTATTTGTTTCTGGTTGGAGGGGGGGGGGGAGAGAGCTATGTATTTATGTATGTTAATAAGTCACTGATTAATTTACGATTTTTACGATGATCGGATTACAGTTTCGTATCTGCTATTGAATTTTTAATTCAATTTTTTTGTTTTTATATCATTTTACAGATATTGGCAACTCGATACTCAAATCCAATCCACTCTCTACGCCGGAGTCTTTGAGGAGGCGTCGCCGTTGGTTTCAACATTGATAACAAGATACCCTTCTCTCTCAACGATTCAACCCAGTTTCGAGATGAAAATGCCGAATTTAATACAGCGAATTCCCCTCGCAGGCAGAAAAATGAGCATCGGGTAAGTCGAAACAATTTACCAAATTCAATTCGTATTATTTTTTTCGTTTATCGCGGTGTTTAGATCGAGTAACTAACTAACTATATTATAATGTAAACGCGAGTTTACCTTTCGTACGTAGACGTACTATATGATGAGATTCGCATACGTGATCACGATAAGGCTCCCGAAGAGGGGTCGAGGGGGGTATATAATAACCGGAACTATTAATTACGGTCGGTATATGTTTCCGTGCACCTTATTGCACCGGTGTTTATTATTTTCGGCGTACTGTACCTATACGGCTACGAACGTCGAGTCAGAGAGAGAAAGAGGGAGAGAGTAAGAGAGTTATTTAAGCGTGAAATATTTTTCCGGTGTGCCAAGCGTGTAGTATTGGTGTAGGTTACGGAAAATATCGTAGACGGATAATAACGGCCATCTCGGGACCGTAGAGCCGCTAATCTATACATAATACCTGTATAAAAATGATATAATAATAGGTAATAATAATTCGGATTTCGAGGGAAAATAATTGTTGGAATGAGAGAACAGAAGAGTCTGGTATAATGGATGCTGGAGCATGTTTTCTTGGATTTTTTTTTCCTGCTAGTCTGCGCTTCTAAATAATTCATGGACGGGTATTGCCGATGCTAGATGAAGCTAGATGCTATATGTGGACCCTAGAACTTGAGCATTGTGTCGAGAATAGATACCCGGCGACCCTGGTTTACATTCATGAATCACGTCGAGTATCAGTAATTACACGTACCGAGCGAGTAGTTTGTGTACGATAAAAGCGGCCCCGATAGTTCGAATGTTCGACTGACGAAGACGAAGACGACGACGCGGTATGATCTCAGCTCTTTTTTTTTTCTTGTTTATCCTTCTGATCGAGTACGAGTGCAGAATGCCGTACATTGAATTAGAAATATTTGTAAGGTATGAATCACAGGTCGAAGAAGATGTCACGTTTTTTTTTTCTTCTTTACAAATTGCAAATTTGCACAGAGAGTAGACTGCGTGGTTATCTGTTTATTTGTTGGTAGTTATCGAGTATTATCGCAACGTTATCATATTTTTATTTTGTAAAAGAGTCAGCTTAGATTTTTTGTTCCATTTCACTCGTCATTCGAGGAACGACTCATCAGACTCATCAATGGGGATTTTATCAATCGCGTCATGTTCGAACGATTCGACGAATCTCGTCTCTTGGAACGATATTCGTTTATTCGTCGACGTGTACTATGAATCTCTTTTAAAACTAAAGGAAGAAGCGGTACGAGGAAATCCTTCATTATCTCCGCATCGATCGAGGATTTGATGGAGTCTCTCATCTTGTACCTGACACTGTACGAGTACTTAAAGTATCAAAAAGATGAAACAATACGATACCTAGAGTACTCAGACACTCTACACAGGTACCATTAAGTCGTCTTCGAGTATTATTTTCCTGAACGGCGTCTGCGAGGTGCGACGATCGTCGTGATGATTTCGTGGAATAGAAGACGTTTAGGTACCTAACTTACGTCGTATGAATGGAACAGTTTGATGCTTGTCGGAGGCATCCAAGTAATTATTATGTGGCCTAAATGGCGCCTCGGGTATAGGATGACAGAATCTAGGAAGGAGTATTGGATTGGAGAGTGTTGAAGATGGTATTTTTCTTAAAAAGTGTAAGAAGGATGGTGGGTACTTACTTTTGATAGAAAGCAAGGTGTGAAATGTTTCACGAATCTTATGTATAAATTTTTTTGCGAAAAATTTGACTTTTTTGTTTTTTTTTTGGTTATTTTTATTTTCAATTATTTTTTTACTGATAATTTTATTGATTATAAAAAAATCAATTTCGAATTTTTTCCATCTCTATGGAATTTCTATTTTTTCCTCAATTTTTAAATCGTCCAAATTTCTAGTTATTTTTAAATTCACTTTTTTGATTATATATTTTTCCTTTCAAATTTCATCTGGTTTACCCTCCTGCTGTCTCAACTCAATACCCGTTCAATGGGACCTTTCCATGTATATGCCCTTAAACATTTTATTAATTTTTCTCAATTGTTAATTTTTTCATTTCATTAATATTTTACAATTTAAAAAATTCAAGGTTTTTTAGATTTTTTTTAGATTTTCTAATTTTTTCCTCCAACTTCAAATTAATTTCCTAGTTTAAAATACGTCTTTCGACTTTTTTCGACTTTTTTGAATTTTAAATTTTTTTCTCATTTTTGAAATTTTCCAAATTTTATTTAACTGTTAATTTTTTCTTATTGTTTTTTCAGTTTTATGAAATTTTTTCGAATCAAAAGAAATTCCACTTATAATTTTTTTTCATGTTTTTTCATTTTCCTCTCAATTTTTAATTTTTTCCAATTTTTTTGAATTTTAATTTTTTTCCAATAAGTATATTTTTTTTCAATTTCCTCAATTGCTTGGGAATTTTTTATTTTTATGAAAATTTTTCGATTAAAAAAAATCCTCATTTTTTACGTTTTCTATTCTTTTTTTTCAATTTACGATTTTTTCACGTTTATTCAATTTCGATGAGGTCTTTCAGTTGCAATTTTTCTTCCATTTTTTGAGTTCTAAAATTTTTCTATTTTATGATTCTTCGAAGTTGTTCAACAGAAATTCCAGTTTCAATTTCCTTTCTACTTTCCTTTTTCATCATTTAATCAGCATCGCCTTACTTGAAGTTATTTGCGAGGGGAGGGAAAGAATTACTTAATTTTCACCTTTTTTCAAATTTTTAAATAACTCAAAATTTTTTTGATTTGAATTAATTGATAACTTTTTATTTTTCATTTTCAATTTATTTCAATTTTTATTTTTTTCAGTTTTCCGTGGTTTTTTTTTTTTGGGGGGGGATCCTTTCTATTTTTCTTTTATTTGCAAAGTTGTTCGATTTATTTTTTTTTCATGTTCATTCATTTTCCAATCATTTTTAAATGAGATTGTTCAGCTGTAATTTTTTTCAGTTTTTTGAGTTCTAAATTTTTTCAAAATTGCTTGAATTTGATTAACTTAATGTTTCTATTTTATTGTAATGAATTATTTCTTAAATTTTATCAAACTTTTTCGTTTCAAAACAAATTCCAGTTTCAATTTATTTTCTATTTTTCATTTTTTCTAATTTTTTTCTAATTTATTTTTAATTTTTTTTGTTTATTTTTCAGGGTTCCTATTTTCCTCTATTTTCAACCAACTTACGTACATAAATTACGTTTTCATGTTTATTCAGTTTCCAGTAATTTTTGATTGAGATCTCCCAACTATGAATTTTTTTCAATTTTTTGAATTCGATTTTATTTTTCACTTTTTCATAATAAATTGATGGTTTTTTCAATTTTATTAAATTTCTTCGATTATTAAGAAAAATTCAATCTACGAGCTTTTTCCATTTTGAATGTTAAAATTACAAAAAGATTCAGTTTTTCGATCGTAGATGATTTTCAACTTTTTGAATTATAAATTTTTAGTACCTATGTTTTGCAATTATTTGATTAATTTTTATTTTTTCAATATTTTTTAATCATTATTAATTTTTTGACTTTTATGCAATTTTTAGCCATTTTCGTTCTTTATTCAAGATAATTTTTTTTCTATTTCTATTTGTTAATCTTCAACTTTTTCTTCAATTGCCAATTTCTTTTTCTTTTTTACATTTATTTGATCATTTTTTGTATTTATCAATTTTACTACAATTTTAGTTTTGATTTAATTCTTTCTTTGGTTAAAAAAAATCGATTTTTTATGATTTTTCAGTTTTTTTCACCCCCTCCCCGCCCAACCCACTTTCATTTCTTTCCAGTTTTCGATTTTTCTCAATTTTTGAATTTATAGACATTTGTTTGATTTTTAATCATTTATTTATAAATTTGATTCTTTGTAATTATAATTATTGTAAATTAGCCTTAGCCAATTTTTTCAATTAGGAAAATCATTTTCGAATTTTTTCGATTTTTAAATTTTTTTTCAGATTTCAATATTTTCCATTTTTTAATTTTTGATGATCCAGTTCTCATTAATTTTTTAATCGCATTTTCGAATTGTAAATTTTTCATTTTTTTTTCGATTTAAATAAAAAACACCTATTTGGTGTTTTTAAAAATTTTTTCATGATCATTTTTAATTCTTACTCCACTTTTCTGTCCTTGTCAATTTCAATTTTTCCTCAATTTCGGATTTCCCAAACTTTATGCAATTTTCAGTCAGTTCAAATTTAATTCCTTGCATGCTGAATTTGTCAATTTTTTCGATTAAGAAAAATTAGTTTCAATTTTTTCATATTTTAAAAATGTCTTACTCAATTTTCAATCGTTTAATTTTTTTTAATTTTTGATTTTTACAATTTGTAATCAATTTTAGTCGTTTTTACTAATTTTCAATTTTATTCCCTGTGTTTTAATTTTTGAATTTTAAGAAAGATTAATTCCGAATTTTTTTCAATTTTAATTTTTTTTCCTCGTAGTTGTTTTCAATTTTTCTCAATTTTATTCAATTTTTTAAATTCTAGATTTTTTTCGAATTTGATTTTTCAAAGTTTTATTTAATTTTAATTTTGATTCTTTCGATTGTAAATTTCTTTCATTTTTTGAATTCCAATTTTTTTTTAGAATTTAATCTTGCTAAATTGAAAAAATTATCAATTTTTGTTTTTCAACTCGTCTACTGTTTACTTGGTCATGTTGAATTTAGTTTTTGATTGTTTTGGCCTTATACGAATTCTTTTGTGAATTTTTTTTTTCAAAAATTACTATTGATGACCCTTGAGGATCGTTGCTGTACCAAATCAGTGCGAAAATTTTCAAAAATAGGATCATCTCTGTTCAAATATCCATCTAGTAATCTCGCACGTACACATGGACCATATCGACGACAATGATTATTCAATCAACATCGAACAATAAGCAGCTGGAAGGGCTGACGACGACCGTCGTCCATGTACACATAGGTACATAAATGATGCTGCGAGTTCGCTGCTTGTGTACTGTAGGTTTCTAGGACGAACGTGTGCACATGTGCGCGTTTACTTAACTATGTTCACGTATGCGAGTGAGAATACCGCAAACAGATGAGAGAGTTGGAAAGTTGATGTGCGATATTTAAGTAGAAATAGCATCTTTTCAAACGTTCCTATGGTACGTTTTTCCTTTCGTTCTTCTTATTTTCGGTTTGCCCGGATGATTTGTATCGTTGTTCGGTCTTACAGTTCTCTCGTTGCAATTAATTTCATGGCTGGTAGTCAAGTCGTAATGTAGGTACTCGTATATGTTTCAAGTACTCACCCACACACTGACGAGAGATGCACAGAAGACATATGGCACTCGAAATAAAAAGGATACCGGGGTATAAATGGCAGTAATTCGGTCGTCGAAAACAATGCCAAGTAAAATATACCGCAGCGCTTTGTTTTATCAATCTGGAGTCTCGAATGCGTATAGTCATCGAGGAAGAAGACCATATCGTAGACCGATGACCAGTGTGAGGTTTGGAAAGGGTCGAGGGGCTTCGAAGGCGACCAATTATTTCAGCATAAATGAATAAAAATTATTGAAAAAATTATCATAATAATATTACGAGCTATAGTTGTTTGTCTTGTGTAGGACAGGACAGTCGAATGGAGTCACAAGCTGACGTGCCAGAGAGAGAATAGAAGGCCGAAGGGGACGACATACCATAGTTTGGGTAATTAGCGTACCTTATGCCAAAGAAGAAACCCCCACAATGTGTTCCATTTAATGGAACACGTTTGAAGAGAACAAAATAAAAACAAAATGCGATAATCTTAATTAATATTTAACGACGCGTAAACACAATAAGAGTATAGAAGAAATACATATACGTATAGATACGAGTAATGTACATAGCTTAATTTACGATGACGAAATAATCGCACTCACCAGTTCTAAGTTTGCATCCGGCAAGACCAAAATTTTTGACGACCTTGGCCATTTGAATAGAAAATTTCGGGCGCAGATTCATCGGTATCCATTTTACGCCAAAGCAGCATCGGTCGACGAATTCGCAAGACGACGCAAGTCGCCACCTCAACCAGGACCAGGGGATACCGAACGCGGAACTGGCACTCGGGATCACATCGAGCAAAAACTTTATCCGGCGCAACGAGACACGACGAAAGGTAGAAAAAAGAACCTCGCGAAAGTTGAGCTACGATCGCATGTTCATTCGGCTCGAGTCGACAAGAAGGAATACTGCGGTGGTTCGAGTCTCGAGTTCGGCGTGTGTATTATTATTAGTCGCGCCGCGTATCTACTCAACTCTGGCTTGCGTGTGTCTCTGTGTATGTGGACTTGGACGTGGACGCGGAATGGAGTGGATACCGAGCCTTGCCACAGCGTACAGTAGGTACACGTTGTCGTGGATGTGGATGTTTGACTTATGAAGCTGGTCAGGTTGGTTTCGGTTACCTGTACACGTTGTTCAGCTCCTGCCCACCGAGTTGGATGCGAAGGCCTGAGGGGGACGAAGGGGATACGCGATGCAGTCTGCCGCCGCCGCGCGCTACAGAGTGCCTCCTTCACCGGTTCCTCTCGTGTACTACCACTAATACTAATGCACAAGCAGTGCTCGACGAAGACGACGATGCCGATGCTGATGCCGGCGAACAAAGATTTACCAAACAGGCGCAAGGTGACGACCGCGAACGCAGAAGCAGAACTGATACCGTTGCTGAGTCAAAGTCGCCGGCCCCTCGACGCCGGTGATACGGGTTCCCTGTACATAGATCAGCTGCGAATTCCTACTGATCCTCCTCGCGAGGGAATCCAATTCAGAAATCAAAATACTTGAGTACAGCTGTTCTCTTGGAAGCAGTGGTGGCATAGATCTGTATGAAAATAAGCCAACTATTGGGAATTTTGGAATAGCACTAGTGGCATAACTAGATTTTACTTTTGATTGCAGGAGTGCCGAGAAAGCATATTCTTGCGGACAAGTCTTCAAAAAGATTTTATTTTGGGGGAGGACGCATTTTATTCAGAAATCACCATTCAACTCTGAAATTAACCCCCAAAAATCTTACATTACATTGATAATTTACAATTTCGGAAAATTATTGGATCATTAAAAATTGGCAATTTTTAAAATTTAATAATTTTTAGAAATGTAACAATTTTTGGAAAGGTGATGACTTTTGAAAATCCTGCAATTTTTGAAAAATCAATAATTTTTGTCATCAGAGGATTTTATAAAATTCAACAATTTTGGGAAAATTGACATTTTTTTAAAATTTACAATTCCGAAAAATTATTGGATCATTAAAAATTGGCAATTTAAAAAATATATTAATTCTGGAAAATTTAATAATTTTTAGAAATGTAACAATTTTTGGAAAGGTGATGACTTTTGAAAATTCTGCAATTTTTGAAAAATCAATAATTTTTGTCAATCAGAGGATTTTATAAAATTCAACAATTTTGGGAAAATTTACATTTTTTAAAAATTTACAATTTCGAAAAATTATTGGATCATTAAAAATTGGCAATTTGAAAAAAAAATCTGGAAAATTAAAAAATTTTTAGAAAATAAATGCAGCAATTTTTGGAAAAATTATGATTTTTGAAAATTCTGCAATTTTTGAAAAATCAATAATTTTTCTCAACAAGAGGATTTTATAAAATTCAACAATTTTGGGAAATTTGACATTTTTCGAAAATTTACAGTTTCGAAAAATTATTCGATCATTAAAAATTGGAAATTAAAAATTAATTTTGGAAAAATTTTTCAATTTTTAAAATATAATAATTTTTAGAAATGTGGCAATTTTTGAAATGTGATGACTTTTGAAAATTCTGCTATTTTGAAAAAATTAATAATTCTTGCGAATTGTAAAATTTTATAAAATTCAAAAATTTTGGAAAATTTGACATTTTTTGAAAATTTACATTTTCGAAAAATTAACGATTTTTAAATATTCGGTAATTTTTAACAATTCAATAATTTTTGAAAATTTTTCAGTTCTTCAGAAGCCGACAATTTTTTTTATAAGATTTTTAACATCAAAAATTTTTTTTTTCAAAAGTCATGAACTTTTTTAGAAATTTACTTTTTTTTCCTTTTTTGAAAATTTAATCTTAAGAAAAATTCTAAAAAAAATCATGAAAAATTTCTTTAAAAATTTTGTTAATAAAAATTAATTGAGATAATAATTTTTTTCAAAAAATTCTTCTTAAAAATTCTTGATGAGAATGGAAATTTTCTCTTTAAAAATTCTTTCGGAAAAAATCTTATTGCAGAATTTAGGATAAAAATCGCGAGAAAAATGTATCTTGTTTTTCTTCAGACTTTTTCTGTTGAAAATTTCCCTTCAAAATTTTGTGATAATTATTTTCCTCAAAGGTCCAAAATTTTTGTTTTTTAATCATTCTGGAGTCCTCACAATTACTGAAATTTATTTCCCAATTTTCAAAAGTTGTAAGTATAAGATATTGATTTTTTTTACATTTTCAAAAGTTTTGAAAAATTCTAGAAGATGGATAATTGCTTTAGGGGTTGGTAACAATTCTTTTTCCAACCTAATTTGCAATTTTTAAATTTTTTAGGAAGACCAATAATGTTTGATAATAATTATTATAATAAATTACCCAGAAAAATAAACATTTTTTCCATAATCTTGATAAATTAAAAATAATTTTAGAATAATTATGGAAATTTTCTTCGAAGGTGAGTAATGATTCTTTTTCAATCAGTCTGAAACCATTCGTATAATATTTAAAACATTTTTTTTAAATTGATTCTAAAATAGTGAAAAATTAGGCCCAAGGATTTATAATGAAAATAATTCAATCCCAGTTAACTCGAAATATTTTTCAACTACTTTGGATTTTTCAGTAGGATACAAAATTTTCTCTTGAAAAAAAAAAAATCCAAAACTAGGTATTCCATAAGATTGGAATTTACTTTAAAGAAGCGAAGTAATTTTTATTTAAACATTTCAGCCACCTTTCATAAAGACTTGAAACTTTTTATAATTTTTTTTGGTAAAAAATTCCTCAAAAATTCTTAGAAGTTTAATTTTGTTCTTATTTTTTCTGTTGAAAACTTTTGAGATATTTGGGAAAATTCTGAAAATAATTCTTTCATAGCTTTTCAGTTTGTTGATTTGATCAAAAATTATCAGTCGTGAATTTATTTACATTTGAAATTACACAAGTTGAAACTTTGAAAGTAGCTCCGTGAACGAATGAAGGGATAATCGTATTTACTCGTACAATGTATTTTACATAGGTAAAGAAAAAATACGCCTTCTACCTGTACATGTATCCGGTACTCGAAACAGGTTGCAGTAAAATGGACAAATCAACGAACCATAAAATTCAACAACCTACCTGTAGGCGGTTCTACCAGTAATTTTAATGGTCTGTCGTTTTAAAATGGCTCTCGAAAGGTATCTGCCTACTTCGACACTAGTTTCTAAAGAACGTAGCACATCTTGGCACTCACCTTCCATCTTATAGCATTTTGTTGGCAATTTTACCTCGCTCAAATAAAAAGATAAAAATGACGAGATTTTTGCAAATGGCGAAAAATACACATTACACCAAGATCACAATCTGCGCAGCACTGGAATTTCATTTTTCGTCGCAAATCCGACGATAATTACAAATAGATAAAATTTTAGTGAAAGCGACGAATTTTTTTATACCCGTTGTGGGAAAAAGTAGTATAAAGACGGCTGTGGATTGAGTCAACTCGTGTACGTCGCTTGGTAATGAACGCCTATTGTGATATGAATGTGGGCCTAAACTATAGCGAGAAGTTTCGGTAGCAAAGATAACATTTATTGTTCTGTTATGGCGGAAAAATCCCCTCGGAATTCTCATAATTTTTATTCGTGCTCCAAGCGCTGCTTAGGATGGGTTTTTGCACAAACACTTCGTCAAAAACTTGTTGGATTAGAGCAACCGTAATACCGTATCCCTTTTTTTTCTCCTCCAGTGCGACCGGGTTCGGGGCCTTTTTCGTCCTAACACTTTTAAAAATAATTTCCTCTACGAGCTTTCGCTTTGTTCTTCAAAACGCCATAAATAACCAAGCCCGACGATAATTACCCGATTATTTTCAAAAACATGTAAAATTATAGGTTTTCTGCCAGCCGATGTAATTTGAAAAAAGAAACGAAAGAAAGAAAAGGAAAGAGCCCGTCGAGCACGTATTTTTTGCTCTATAGGTACGGATTCGTCGGCGCGATATAAATTACAGCCAACTATATAGCTTCGGACTGAAGGCCATTGCGTTCTTAATCGACTCTACAGGGTGTCCCGGTTGAGAATATCCCTCTTCCATTAGGTAAATCGGCAACTTATTTCAACGAAGTGTAGATATGTTTGCGTAATCTCACCATTGAAGGGGAGGATATAAATGTACTACCTGTTGGGAAATTTTTTTTATTTTTTCACTCTAAATCAATTTCTTTTTACTGATTGGCAAATGGCGAATCAATGAGGACAGTTGTAGTAATGACTGGAAAAAATAACGAAAAATTGATGCAACAGGGTGTTGAAAAAATTTATTTTACTGAAAAGTGGTCTTTCAATTTTTTTTTACAAAATTGACCTATTTGCTTACTGACTTTTTATGAGACGATCTACCCCCAAAATTAAAAAGATCCAACCAATCAGAATAATCTTCCCCAAAAAGTCAAATTTTCATTGGTCACTATTATTCAATTTAGAGAAGGCCGATAAATACCGTAATATATATAAAAAATTTAAATAAACCCGAAACTCGAGGGACCAGATGTAGACGCGAGAAAAGACAAAAAAAATCGATTTCTAATAATGATCCTCGACCCACGACCCAAACCGATTTCTCTTTTATTACCCTCTTTCAGTGAACCGCTTCGTGGTGATTTTTTAGAAAAAATTTTCTTAATCCCTTTAACTTTTCACGCGTACCTTCCATGCGCAAGAGGACCAAACAATGCACATTTACATCAAACTATTTATCTTTTTGTAATCGAAACAAAAAATAATTTTAATACCCCCAAAATTTCGTCGTAGTATGCCGTATCTTTTACATAAACGGACAATACTTTATTTCCGTTCTTTTTTTCCTTCTTATTTATTTATTTATTTTTTTTTTCTTTTTCATTCCTTATTTTCAATCAAATAGGATACCTACTTAATAATACCACCCAAAATCTTCAACTCGTAACGTCGTATAACGTTTTCTTTTATTTTTATTCATGGGCAAAGGCAACCAATTGCTACAACGTTACAGATACCCCCTCACCAATTGCTATTTTCGCGAAAAGAGCGATTGGTGAACCCTAAAAAAAAAATTTCCTGATAACGTTGTGTTCAAAAATACTATTACCTAATAATGCATAAAAGATTATTTGATGCGCGATGGTTCGTTTTCACTCTTATAAAATAATACCTACTTAATATTACCCGATAGCTATAATAAGGATATCGCATACATACACACGAATTTCCGGAATTTCTAATAAAAGTAATCTAAAGAAAATTGGTGTACACTATCCTACCCAAGTACCAATATAAGTATAAGAATTTTTATTAGTATATGTTAATTTTGGGATCTTTTGCGACATACAAGTTCCGAATATTTTCTACCGGTAGATCTTCTCCAGATATTGGATCCATTAGCTTGTATGCGTTTGGCCTTACGACTTCCTTAACCACATATGGACCGCATCGAAGGGGCGCGAACTTTTTAGTAATGCCTCGAGCTTTATCGGACAGAACATGCTGCTTGACATAAACCCAGTCGCCAGGTTTCAGGATGGTCAGTTTTGTATGATCATCATGTTTTCTCGCACGAAGTTGGGCAGCATGTAGTACATTATTAGATGCTTCGGGGTATTCTTTTTCTTCATCGAATGGCATACTGATTGGGACAAGTTTTTGAATTGGATCGTCGGGTAGCCTTTTCTTCATTAGCCAGAATGGCGACTTTTTAGTGGACGCGTGAACGCTATAGTTGAGTCGGCGCTCTAGGATACCCAGTTTTCGGAGCCACGACGAATGCTTTTCGTTACAATATATACGAAAAAAATCACCCAATGACCGCATTACCCTTTCTGATGGATTGGACGTGGGTGTATAACGGCTCGTATGCATCACGTATGTTTTACGAGATTTCCAGAATTTTAACCAGTGATTGGATATGAATTGCGAACCCTTATCGGACAGGATGGTTTGAATTGGACCGCAATCATTGATGAAATTCTTCATCTTCGCCGTTAGAATTTTCGCATGCGTCTCTTTTACCGCATAGAGGCGCACATACTTTGTGAATGTATCCAGGACTACGAAAATGTACTGCGTATGAGCTTGGCTGGGTGGAAGAGGACCATAAATATCCACAGCTACTAATTCGAGCGGACGATTACTGATAATTGGATGTAGAGGACCTTCGTAACTGCGATTGGCTATTTTATTAGTATTGCATTCTTGACACTGGTTGAGTTCATTACGGACATCTTCGTAGAGACCTCTCCAGGTAAAACGTTGCTTTAAGGCAAGGGCAGTTTTTTCGATACCACAATGACCTAGGTACTCATGGTAGAACCATATTAGCTCGCATTTCAGCCCTAGGGGTACTACTAACCTACGTTTTCCTTCTTTATCGCACATATACAGGGTGTCATTTATAATGAGATAGGCATAAGGGCGCTTATTTGAAGATCGAATTGAATTCAATTCGGGATCAGATTTTTGTAGGGACGCGATGTTTTTTAGGTTTTGGCGAAGAGTTAACGGCACACTGGTGCATCTACCCACCATTTCTTCGACCTCTCGTGTCGGTAGACCCTTTACGTTCCGCGACAAGGCGTCTGCGACCATATTATCGCTACCGCGAATGTGTTCAAGTCGATAGTTGAACTGTTTCATGTAAATTAACCACCGATTGACCTTTTTTGAAAGCCAATCGTTGTTCTTCATTTCTATTATGGACTCATTATCGGTTTTAATGACTATCGGATACCCATATAACATATAATTAAATTTTTTTAGTGTGTATATGATGGCCATAAGTTCTTTTTCGAATGTGGCATAATTTTTTTCATGTTTTCGAAGAACCCTACTTAAAAACCCCAGCGGTTGTGGCTCATTTTCCGCGTTCAATTGGTAGACATGCGCTGCTATTGCCATATCCGACGCGTCGGACTCTACGTAAAAAACCTCATTCCAATTCGGATGGGCTAGAAGGGTTTTTTCCGCTAGCCTATTTTTAAGGTTCCCAAACGCGTTCTCTTCGTCATTTGACCATTTGAATTTTTGATCATCTTTCGTCAGATTGATTAGCGGGATAGACAATTCGGCATATTTGTCGACGTGTCTTCGATAAAAATTTAATACTCCAAGAAATTGTTGTACTTGTCTTTTGGTTGTAGGTTGGGTGAAATTCATGATTGCCTGAACCTTTTCGGGATCGGGACGGTAACCCGAGCCGTTGAGCTTGTAGCCCAAGAATTTGACGCTGGTTTGGGCGAATTTTGATTTATTAAGGTTTATGGTCATTCCAGCTTCTTGGATTCTCTTCAATACCTCCCGTATATGTTTAATATGTTCTTCAAGACTACGACTAAAAATCAAAATGTCATCCACATAAATGACGACGTATGCGCCAATAAGCTTTTCTAATATTCGATGCATAGCCTTCATAAAGGCTTGCATAGAATCGTTTGACCCGAATGGGACTCTCGTAAATTGTAGGACACGACCTTTGTAGCGAAAAGCAACGTATTGTCGGCTGTCTGGATGGAGTGGAATTTGAAGAAAACCAGCGGTGAAATCGATCGGTGTAAAATACTTTGCACCTTTGAACTGTAGCATGAGAATTTCAATTGGTTCAACTTGCTCCTGGTGAGGGACAATATAACGATTTATTTCTTGGAAATCACCGCACAGTCGAACCTTTCCATTACTTTTGGTGACTATCACCAACGGACTGGCGTAAGGACTATCGGATTCTTCAACTATATTTAATTCGATCCACAAATTGATTTCTTTATCAACCTCTTCTTCCTTCGATTTCGGTATGGGGTATGATTTTCTTCGTATTTCTATTCCGGGTTTCATTTTAAATGAATGTGTGTATTTGTTACATTTTCCTATTTTTTCGAATGCGTGAATAAAAGGACATAAAACTTCTGCAATTTTCTGAATTTCCTCATGGGATAGATGTTCATAGAGGTTATTGTTTCTCAAGGTCACCTCCAAATTCAACTCTACGCATTCGGGAGCCTCGTCTAGACCAGCCACCAAGGCTTCAGATATCAGTTGTAGCCCTAAGCTTTCTTCGTAATGGTGGGATATAAATTCCGTTATTATGGTATTTCCTCGTTCATCCTTCCATTCCAGGGCTTCCTTTTCGAAATCAATTTTAGCATTAAGTCTTTTCAATAGGTCTTTGCCTAAAATAAATGTACAATTCAATTCCTTTGTAATTGCCACCCACTTCTTCGTTGTACCTTTCCCAATACGTAACGGAAGTAGTATACATTCGTCCAGAATGACTCTCCCCCTACCTTTCGCCACCCTAAGAGTTTTCTTGGCAATTTTTATTCTCTCGAAGTTCATTTCAGGGTTGGCTTGCTGGATTCGTATTAGCGTGTCTTCTGGTATTATGGAATACTCACTACCGCAATCTACAAATAGATGTTCCTTAAAATTTCCGATTTCTAGCGGTACTTCGCAGATTACTTTTTTATTCGTAGGTTCAACTTCGTCGGCAAGATAGGGGTTGAGAACATCTTCTATCAACTCGTCTGGATCGTCTAGGTATAGACAGGGCTCGACAGACCTTTCACTTTCTTTAGCCTTTTTGTTTTTTGGGATACCCCTGTGTTGGAATCTCTCTTCGATGAACCCGGTCAACGCATTTTTAAACTTGTTAATACCCTTCGAGGACCAATGTACCAGGTCAGTTTTACCAGTCTTCCCTATTCGAGGACAATAGAGATCCGTACGTGCCTGTTGAACTATTTCGTCGTTTTTTATATACTCGCGTATACCTTCATTTCCTGGTGTGGATACTATAAAATATCGGCACGAATCGAAAATGAAAACTTCCTCGTATTTTTGTAGCGAGTTGATGTATTTATTAGCGGCTTCCAAATTCTTCCAATGCATAAGAGATGCATTGTAAATTGCCAACGGTATTCGAGTGCAGACGACGATAGACTTCACCTTATAATCTCGAATGAGTGTTTCAATGAGGATGGTAAATAGAGCCTTCCATTCTTCGATATCAAAATTTGCGTATCTCAAGTCATTAGTCCCTATCATAACTATTATCATGTTTGAGATTGGGTACGATTTTGCCAGGATATCGGAGACAAGCGTATTTAGTTTAGCACTCGCAATGCAATAACCAGCTCGTCCTTTTCTGAATGCTTGATCGACATTACAACCAACCTCATTCGCGAAGCGCAGTAGCATCGAGTCACCTATCAATTGCCAACTTTTGAATTGCGGTTCGATGAGCTCAGGAGGGGTATTCGGATCTACCTTATCGGGTTCATACAGATCGTTAGGCCTGTAGTTATTTCTTCCCTGATTGTGGCCGCCAATCAGGGGCGATACTAGTTCAAATTCGACGACTCGTTGCTATCATTCATATAATTCGACGAAGATGGGTCAATATCTTCAGATATCATGTTCACATTTGGCTTGCGGTACGCATTATGATTTTTTGACGTATTATTAATTAGTTCAGCCTCTTGAAGACGTTCACGAAACTTGTCAAACGAGGTCATCGCATCCCCCAGCAACATTGATTGCATGTTTTGCGGAAATTTCGAACGTAACGATAATAAAAAAGCCAACTCGTTTTGACATACCACTGCATATTGAAGTTTTGTGTGCCAATAGTCTGCGAAATCAGACGGGCTTTGCCTATCAGAGTACGTTGCGTTTAAGAATTTTATATAGATGGTTTGTTGGATATTAATACTCCAAAACTTCTCGATAAACTTCGCTTTAATCTCTTGGTAGGTAAGACCTTGACTCAAGCCTAAAACCCATGATTGCGCGTCCCCGATAAGTTTAGTTCTTAACAATGATGCCTTTTCTATCTCATTGACCCCTACATTTGTGAAACACTGCTCGAGTGAATTCAAAAAAATCATAGGGTGTGTGATGTCGCTAAGACCCTTGTAACTGGGCCAATTTTCTACACGTTTATATACGGATTGCATAAATTTAGACTTTTCAGACGTAGACGATTTTTCGGAAAACGAGCTACCCCGACCTAGGTCACTAGATGTATCGGTATCTTTATTTAATTTTTCGGACAACTTGCCGATTACCTCTAATATGTTTGCCATTTGCCCATTTAGTGCCTCTACCTGTCGCTCGAGATCTGATTTTTCAGGAGGGTTGATTGGGTCGCCTTTCTGCGGATCCGTCGGCATGTTGTATCCTTTTCCGGAACGTAATTTGACCATGAACCGTTTATCGAACTCGCGCACAAATCGAAACGCCACCGAATATCGAATAAAATTATTGTTTATTTATGAATTAATCAATTAATTAAATTTTTTTTTTTTTTTTTTTTAAATTAAGAAA
>FIZV01075057.1:0-12729 GCA_900050545.1 Trionymus perrisii
ATTTTTCTCCGTCCCCCCCCCAATTGACTCTTTCCAATTAACCAAATTTTAAAAAAAAAAAAAAAAAAAAAAAAACCTTAGTCGACTTTCTGATCCTCGAGAGAGAATCCACATTTTTGCATGCAAACATATCTCTTAACGAGTTTTTATTAACGTCAAGTTGGTGAAAATTCCATCTCGTGGATCGTGAAAAAAGCAGACAATTCGTAACGGTCACGCTATCAAGATTATGTGGTTACGATAGTCGTAACAATTTTCAATACCGAGCGACACCATAACATATTATACAAAAGCATGGAAAATTCTCACAAAATGAAATCCCACTACATACTTAAGAGCTCAAAATTCTCTAGATAAAAATAGGACGTTACACTTCCTCCATCATAATACACGAAACTAGTACATTTAACCATGGTTAGGTACTAGGTAGGTACGGATCCGGGTACGACCTTGAAATTGGAGACCCCAAGGCTTCAGGTACCTAGCACCTACCGGCGCATTTTTAACGCGCCAGAAGGCCAGATAACTGATAACTTGATAATCAAAATCGAAATGGTGCACGTCGTCGACGTAAAGATCTCGACAACGACTCATACGTTGTTGTCAGGGAAACACCCTAAATAATAATAAGGGCGTCTCTCTTACTCTTCCATCCGTTTCCTTCTTCATTTAGGTACAACATCGAGTCTGACTTAATACTCTGCGTCGTAATTGTAACTTCTTCCTTTCCTGCCCCACCCATGGAATATATACTACCAAATACATAAAACATTAAAAATTATAACGAGCGTGTTGCGAATTTATTACATTCTACGTTGCATTTTGAAATGTCGTCAGTGTCGTCAAAAAAAAAAGAAAAAAAAAAAGGATGACGTGAGACAAGAAGAAAAGCGGGTTCGACGCTCCAGTACCGTATTTTTCGTACCACCGAGCCCTTCCTTTCGACTACTATTCGAGTGAACTTTATGCTCTACGAGTTTTGGGGATTTTGCCAGACTTGTCGAGATGACATTTTCAATGCTTGGCGCCAAAACAGCACGTTGCAGTGAAAAAAGTATTCATGATCCAAAAATTAGATAGGTACTCACTCGCACTTCGGACGAACAGTCATTTAATTCGAGAATACAGATTGATACATAGTTGGAGTGGAATGAATTTTTTCTTCATACTCCCTCTTATCATTTTCTCAAATTGATGGAATACCTCTATTTTTATCTAAATATTTTTCATTGACTTTGAAAATTGTAGGAAACAAAAAAAAAATATGATAAAATTTCTGAAATTTTGTAAAAAAAAATTGTCAAATAATTTTTGGAATTTTTCTTGAAAAATTTACTGAAAATTTTGGTTACATTATTTTATTTTTTGCAGGGAGGATTTGGAGGAACCCTCCCCCACACCCAAATGTTTTCCAAGCAATTAGCTACAATTTTGTGTTTTTTTTTTTTTATAATCCCAAAAAATTAAATTCTCGACTCTTGTTAAAAATTTTCTGAGATGGTGAGAAATTTTTTGAAAATTTTTCATGTTATGATGACAGGTCTATCTAAAAAATCTCTCAATTAAAAAGCAAGAAAAGTGTTTTCTCATCAAGAAAACTATCCCCTCTCCTCAAAAAATCGTACTTACACAAAATCAGAAAAAAATACAATGAAATTTGTAGTTTTTAAAATCTCAAAAAAATAGAATTTCGAGGAAATTCTTTTTTTTTTTTTCTAGGTACCTATACCTAATGAAAAATTTGAAAGAAAAAAGTGGAAAACAAAAATTTTTAGAAAAATGTTGAGAAAAATCAGGAAAAAAAAGAATGAAATATTCAAAGAATAATAACACTAAAAAGTGAGAAAAAAATGAATTTTGGAGCAAAAATTGTTAAAGCAAAATTTTAAGAGGTTTAAAAAAAATTGTTGAAAAATTTTGACAAAAAACTTTTAAAAAATTGAAAAGAAAAAAATTTTTGAAAGTAAAAAAAATTGATTTGAAAAAAAATTTGATAACGGAATATACTAAAAAATATTGCTAAATAATAGAATTTTTGAAAAAAAAGTAAAAACTAAATTTGAATTTTGAGAAAATATCCAAAAATTGTCGTTAAAAAAATGAAAATTCAAGAAAATAATTTTTTCAACTTATAAAAGAATAAAAAAACAGAAAATCTCTAAAACAGAAAATTTTTGGGGTAGTTTTCATTGAGAATGAATTCAAATAATAGTTGAAAAATTCTCGATTTGTATTTCAGCGTAGGTAATGAAAAACTTGAAGTAAAAAATTTGAAAACAGAAAATATCATTATGAAATTCAAAAAAATTCATTGAAAAAAAAAGTTTTAGAAAATTCTTTTTTGAAACCAAATTAGGAATCTGGACGAAAAATATTGAAATGAATGACAGGATTTCCTTTCAAATGTTAAAAAAACAGGATAATTGACCCAATCTTGCCCAAAATCAGGGCATGTAGGATATTAGGAGAACCATGATATAAGGTAAAGTGCGTTGTGAGCATTTATCTCCTGAATTTAGTTAAATTTTTATGAAGAATTTTTAAGTTTTATGAGTAATTTTTTAAAAATAAAATGTAAAAAAAATACTCAAATTTGTAAAAAATTCCAGAAATTTAGTTTATTTTTTTGTAAGTTTTACAAGATTTTTTTGAGGGGCGGGGGGGGGGGGATTCTGTGTTTATTCAAACAAAATATTTGTGGAAAATATTTTTTTTTAATTTTTAAAAAACATCAAAATATGAAAATTGAGTGTATTTTTTTTATTATTGGCTTGGGTAGAACCAACGGTCGGGCTAAAAGATTATACCTCTCGCAAACATTTTTCCAAAATTTCACGAATTTTTCAAGAAATATTTCGCGTTTAAATAAATTTCCATATATTTTTTTCTCTCAATTTTAGTTAAAATTATGTCAATGCTTCATAACTTTATTTAAATTTGGCAGTTTAAAAATCAGACGTTTTATAAAAAATTCTCTAAAATTTTCAAAAATAGGTAATTAACAGGGCCAAAATTTTTATTTTTTTTTAATTCTGTGAAAAAATATACATTTTGCAGAAAAAATTCCGAAATCTCATAAAAAAATTTATGATTTTTAAAAATCATTTGAAATTTTTTGAACAATTTTCTGAAAATTTTGAAAACATTTTTGGAGTTGAGTAAAAAAAAACTTGTTTTATGAGAAATTCTCCAAAACTTCTAAAAATAAATTGAGATATTTTTAAAATTTTTATAAAATTTTGACATTTTTTTCATGCACTTGCAATATTTTGGAAAGATTATTTGAAAATTTTTTAAACAACGTCGGAATCAGGGTCAGGGCAATCAGGGCGATTGTCATGATGTTTTGCCCTGATGGGAAAAATCCATCGATTTCTCTACTTTCGCTCAAAAAATTCAAAAAAATGTTCTTATTTCTATTTTTCACTTTTTTTCATATGATTTTAAAATTTATTACAATTCTGTTGCGGTTGAGTAGGTAATTAATTACATAAATTTAAAAATTATTCGTGTTTCTAAAAAATGGCTAAACTGGCCAATCCACCAAAACCAGACAGGTCTACAAGCTGATTATAAAAAGTCACAATCATTTAAATTAAAAAAAAATCATTATTACTCTTATGTAAGTTTCAGAATATCTGACAAAAAATGACTTTTAGATTCTGGAATCATTTCAAAAAAATCTCAATTTTTTTTTCAAGTAAATTGTTTACTTTATTTGTTTATTTAAAAAATTTGCAAAGTTTTTAATGAGCAAAAGTTTGGAAAAAATATTTGTAGGAGAAATTTTTTCAAGTGTTTGAAGAGAATTCTCTTTTTTTATAAATAAGAACTACATCAATAAAATTGAAAAAGTTCTTGAATAAAAAATTTTTAATTGATTTTTTTACAATAATTGGAACAAATTAAATGAAAAATCCGAAAACTTTAAATTAAAAAAAGTAAGAAAAAACAACACTTTTTTTTTCAATTGGAAAGTTTTTGTATTGAAAGAAATTTTCTAAAAATATAAAATTTTTTTAAAAGTTGATCAAAAATGTTGAAAAAAATTGAGAAAAATGTGTGGAAAAAATTACAACCGAAAGCTCTGATGTGGTTCGGAGGTCAATTTTTTTCATAGTTTCTGGTTTGTAATGATAACAAATTTCTTACGCCCCGTTTCAAATTCTACAAATCCTGACGCTGAATTTTTTTTAAAACATGTTTAGAAAATGATTTCAAGAAATTATTGAAATTTGGTGATAACTTCTTTGAGAATTGTCGTTGAATTAGGTATATTCTGTGAAAATCTTTCATATTTTTTTTTTGAAAAATACTCTGAAATTTCGAGGATAATTATTTTTTGCGATTTTAGCCAAAATTCTTTAAAATTTTGAAATTTTTTTTGGCTAAGGAGTTGTTGAATAATGCCCTGAAATTTTGATTTTCCGAAAGTAATACATTTTCTCGATTTTTGATATTTTCTGTGACGAAATGTCGAACAACAAACCGAACATCTTCATCATACAACTTCCCCCTTTCCCCTTCAACTGAAAAATTGAAGAAAATCTCCACTAAACCAGAGGTCATACATGCTTTTTCTATTTTACCATTTTATCTACCTCATCGTAAAATACCCAAAAGATTAAAATTTTTCAAACAAACACAAACAATACGCTAATCTCCACCTCGACATCTCTTTACACCTCTGGCCTTCGACGACAATATATTACTCTCTTACACGTTCGTCAGCCGTCCAAGTATCAAACACCTCGTCATAAAGCTTCCTAATTTGAATGGCCAGGTCACATTGAGAATTACACACTTGACACCACCACCACAAACACACCACTCTATCGTCTCATAGTCCGCTCGTATAGTACATCGAGGGAATAAAAAACACAACACACACGTAATTACCAAGTACACGCGGACACGCGTTCTCGCAAACAGCAATTACCATTCCTTCTAAGTATATGCCATCGAAATACGTATAATTTAAAAATTAACCGGAGTAGTAGTTTTTTCAAACGTTATACAATTTTAATTTACATTACAATAACTGCATCGAGTAGCGAACATAAATTTGGCAGGGCAGCGGGGTACGGGAGGATAGCCTTATAGCTCTGTAGACTGCTTAAGGACACCGTGTTCGTCTGCTATCGTTTATCTGGTTGGGAAAAAAAATACCAGACATCGATATCGAGAAAGTATAGTATACAAAACGTAACGAAACTTGGATACGATTCAAAATCGGAACACTTTGTCGAAAGATTCGAAAAAGAGAGAAAATTAGTGAAACTAAATTGATAGAATATTTGGCCGCACGATAAAGCGCGAGAGAAAGTATACACAAATATAGGTTTAATTGTTTTATTTATCGCGTGTAAACAATGAGAAAAAAATTATTAAATGGTACGTTAAATTCCGCACGTACATCGAAGCAATACCTTTCAAATTTTCTTTCGTACCGCGGTCTGTATCAAGCAAACCAGGGGAAAATTTTCCCACAGACTGGTCCGGGTAGGATATGACGTATACTGGCACAAGACAAGGTGTATGATGCATTTGCAAAATTGTTTGGCAACTTGCAGCTGCATTTATCGAATAGTTTTATCATCACCTATAAGGATAGCAATGCCAGTTGCAAAATGTCGAAGTTTTAAAAATAGTTATTTATTAAAAGAACACTATGGCTACTTTCTATAGTGTAAAGCTCTATTGTATAATATTTTGCTATGTACTATGGCAATTACATAAGCCTAAAGCAGAATATTGGTTTATTGAAAATTAATACAATCGTTTCGGCGAGAAAGCAATATGATTCATCATAGATTTTCATTCATGTCAAGGCGTTTCCATTCGAAAGATCATTCAATGTATACCAGTACATTGATAAGAAACGATGAACTTGCATGTTGGAGGTTTCGTTTTGTGTTATTGCATTGTTCGACAAATGGGTAACGTTACAGAATTAGAATTAAAATTGTCTTCGGCACGAGACATGTACTTTGTACAAGAGACGAATTTATAATAATCAGTAAGTCCGGAAGAGGTGAAGTAACGACGGAAACGATCTCGATATCCGTTCGTACCGAGAATGAAATACCTTATACCTACTCGAGATGTGATTGAAGATCGTCCATTTTCCGGCATAAGGGCGAAATTTCCATAAAGAATTTAGGTTATAAGGGCTCTAATGCCGAACTGTCCATGAAACAGGGTTCGCGTTTTGTAATAATGTGACTGCAAAACATGTGTAAGACTAAGTACATGAATCAACATCGCCAGAGCACGATCGCTGAAAAAAGGGTCTCTGAGAAGGGTTCTACTTACCCTCGTAGTAAGTTAACTACGCTAGCGTAAAATATACTTCACACGCGTATGAAAACCCAACTATAGTAGCTCATCTCAATTTATCGTCGGCGTAACACGTCATAGCTACTACGTAGTACGACAATTCGATCAATTTAATAACGATTATAGTATAATATTTTCACCAAACGAGCAGGAGATTCGAGTTCGAAATTCCGCGAATATCACTCTCGATAGCACCTAGTACGACGACGCCGGAGACGCGGATGTGAATATCTTATCCGAACTGGTTTCATGATATTAAGTAATTTCCGTTTCATCTGCGTAATATTTTACCAACTAAAAAAAAAGATGATAACGTTACAGCGAACATTGAACACTTTCAAGAAGACAGGTGTGAATTTATAAGTTCAACAGCAAATATTTGAACGCGAAATTTGTTTAAGTGGCATAATGAATCACCGATAACTGATAAGAAAATCTAGGGGGCTTTCCGTTCGTTCATCTTTACCGGCTAATTGTTGTTCTCGTTCAACGATTGCCATTTGCCAATCGTGGAGGAAACAATTGAATATTGCGATTTTAATTCAAGCCATTCGTTCGAATACAGTATTTTCTACAATGAATAAAAAGTTGAAAATATGGCAATCGTAAGCATTGTTTGTGAAATACTGAGAAATTAAGAAAGAAAAATACGACGTTTTGTTCAAGAACTTACCAAACCATTTTAGTATTCCACTCTAGTTTTTCATTTCCTGCGATTCCACAATAATACATCATAAAGTTGATAATAACGAACGAAGTAATTTTTGAAAAAAAATAATGAATTTCCATATTTAAAAACAGAAACATCTCATAAAATGTCGAAAAAAGCACTACTCAACTCACTCAACAAAACACCAACGACCAACCGACTCTGATTCAAAATTCAAAATTCTCAAGGTCACTTTTGAACAAGGCCAAAAATTCCAAAGTTCGTTCCTGGCTCTATTGCGAAAATCCAAAGTTTTTTTTTTACTTACGTCACAGAGTCGAAAAAAAACAATAACAACAAAGGATGAACGGATTTTTCATTTTTTTTTCCGAAATCTAACTCAGCCCTTAATTTTGAAATTTCTGAATTCAACGACTCAACACTCAAGAAGTTAGCACTTCATCGATCATCGAAAATAACCGATTGGCCATGTTATGAGATTACACCATTATTTTAGGCATTTACACCTAATGAAATTTTAATATTATTACGTTACTATCCTAATTGAGCGATACTTTTATTTTGAGTACTCTTCAAACTTCAAATTCTTCTATTAATATTCTACGAATGCCAAACACGTTCGTGAAGTTATTGTAAATGATAAATAGGCAATCATACAGAAAATAATTGCTAATCAACAACAAACTGAGAAGTTTCCCAAAATCGTTAATCTCTAACGATAAGGTCGATACAACGTACTTCAATTCGATCTTCTTCTATACAGAAAAAAACACGTAATGTTTAATTCACACCTCTTACGTACCAACACAGACGAACGAACACGCGGTAAAAACGATGATATCGAGTAACCCTCGTTGATAAGTACAAAATTGCCGCTCTAGCAACAGCTGCAGTTCTTTGTTCATCTGTTTGAAAAAAAGTTTTGCCACATTTGCAGCGAAACATAATTCAAATGGTGTTTTCTGTTTTGCTCACGCACAAGCACAATATAATAAGTACAACGTCGGCGCAGAGGTACCTAATGTTTCTATAACGATATTTAAAAAATAATAATACTCTTACTCGCTAGCCAAATGGTATTCGTACCTACGTACCGCATAAAACGTGATTTTTAAAGTTGTACTAAAGCATAGCTCATTTCAACCGCTATTCCCGGAAATTAAATAAAAAATAGGTAATACACAAACATCGCACAGAAAGCAACACAGACACGATCACGAGTACGTGAAAATACCGGTATAACGATTACACTATACACTACACAAAGGCACAATCACACACAATCACTACGGGATTTAACCATTTATCAATTCACACAGGTAAAAAAAGCCAGCCAGGTACGGTTTTATAAAAAAAAAAGGTAGTGAAGACGCGACGCGAAACTAAGAAATCGCAGCGAATTCGAGTTCTGAGATGAAAACCACTTCGAGCACACGAGTCCGCATAGCTAGCGAACTGTACGACAACAAACGAACCGAGACCGAGAAGAGAAATAACCGTTTAATGCTTTATTCAGTGAAATCCCCCTCCATATACGAGAAACACACGACTATGTCGTACTTGTACACCCTGCTGCATAGCATATGCACCAAGAAATTAGTTCATCTTACTTGGAGGAATGGAGGAACGTGGTATGGTCCGTATGGTAGTATTTTCGCAAAAGGTACTTTAACTGGAACGTAAAATCGAGCATTTTACGATAAACCAAACGCAGTTTCTAACCGGCCGGAAATCATTTTTACGCAATTGCTTGATAGGACAGGAGATGAAACTAAATGTACAAATTCTCGATAGTTAGTCAGTTCGCGAGAATCGGATAAAATATCGTAAATATGGCTTACCAATAAATGCATGGTTTTGTCGGCAGCATAAAGGTCATCATCTCGTCTTTAATTATTCGTAGTTCTCACAACATTTCCGATAGCCGGAGAGAAAACACGCCTATGAACGAATCCGTGATATAGGCGACGAGAATCTCTGTAGGAAAAAAATGAATAAAATACACGAACACGACGAATATGAAACGCATATTTTCTTCTTTTGTACTCGATAATACAATTTCCTAAATATCAACTATTAAATCACCAGGAAAAAGTGTTACAAATATTTCAAACGTAAACATGACAGAGGATTTTTGGAATTTGTCCAACGTAGGAAATATTTCTTTTTTCCCTTTCGTGTCATTAACGAGGCAATTAATTTTTATATTTTAATGAATATACTGGAGAATAAACGAAGACATGTTTTATGATGTTGGAATGCTGGAAGAGATGATATATTTTTGCCAAAATGTGGTAAAAGAACGTAGGAGCATTCAATTTGGACTTGACTGTTTTTGGCTTTAGTTTCATTACCATTATCAAACGAATATCAATTATTCACCGATTATTTAAATAGTTCTGAATTAGACGCAATACCTACTTACGACTTCAATTTGAATAATATTTTCATTTAAATGTACCACGGCGTTCATGTTCTTCGATGGTTGTATTACATGTTGGATTACTTCGGTATGAAGTTGATTCGGTAACTACTTTGTCCCAGCTCCATTAGATAGCTCTGAAACACGATTACAAAATAAATTAGTGAAACGAGTGCCTACTTAAAAAGAGCACGAAGTGAAAATATAAAATAAAATCATCGATGCTTGATTAAAAAACGAACAACACAATTACTGCAATTATGTATTAATTCGTATGACACAACTCGAGACAAAAAACAAACGATAAGCACTTAAAAAACACGAAAGAGGCAAAAAAAAAATTACAAACATAAGTCTTCTAAGTAAAAATAATTTTTGAAAAACGAATGAATTTCTTAAAGTTCAATGATGAGTAATATACAAATCAACAAGTCTTTCTAATTTACGCATTTCCGAAACTTCGGTAATATTTGATATGTATTCGAACACAATAGGACGAACGTAATCGATATTATTTAAAACGTATCGATAACCACGAAAGTCGAGAAAATTTAGGTCTTTCTCTTTGGATATTTTACGAGCACCGCAGCACAAAGCGTAATTAAAGACACGAGTGATAAATTTGTTGTTTGAAAATATACGTAAACGTTTCCAATTATTATCCTTAGCCGTTTGGATTATTTTACAGATAGCAATAAGATGGAAATTTTCGAGACTTATACGTTCTAAGCTAGTTCCAAAAACCACGTTAAATTTGCTACCTTTGGACCAAAATATACCGTTATAACCCATCGAATAGTGCCCAAAAATGCCTATTAATTCCTTCGTCATCACGTAGATGTTCTTCCAGTTGGAGACGCTGTTCGTTATTTGGTATATTTCGTGAGCGATTTTCGCCTCGAGATAGTCAATGTAATCATTGTCTTTTCGTTTTTCATCGTTCTTATCGTCGTCGTCGGGAGATGGTTTTTTAGTCGAGCTATCGTGAAACTCCATCGAAGCTGATTAGTTTTTAACGCAGAGTCAATTAGAGTTCGATTTAGACTACAAAATGAACACGAATTCCATTCGATTAAGTGCAAAAGTACATGGGAGGGAAATTTTCTGCAATAAAAGTACACTTACTTTGTCTTCGGTTCCTTTCGAATTTTTGTAAAGATTCAAGTAGTTAGGATCAATGATGGAATCGCTAACGATGATTCCAAGTCCGTAGCGAACAAAATGTCTTTCACACTGTCAACGAACTCGCCATTGCGAACAATATCTGTGAGAAGCTTAAGAAGTAAATTAGTACGGACGGTCGAACCACGTTTACTTTAATCGGTACTTTAGTTTTTCACCTTCAAAAATCGGCTACTTTTAGTATCGTATAAACTGTCACAACACCTTTATAGTTGTATTTCTCGAATGAATTGGGCAAACACGATACGCAATACACAACTTTCGTTTTTACTATCGTCGATTCACGTTGAAAGTGGAAAAACAAAACCCATCGGGGCCATCGATGAACAAACCCAAGAATTCCCCAATCCGATTGGTTTATTCTTATCATAAACAAGTAAGATTGGCTCAAAGGTGATTTGTTTGTTTTTCCATTCTCATCACGTGAATCGACTGGCGCCTTAAGGGTAAATCGGGGCGGGGGTATGCTCTATATCAGTTGGATTGGATTTGGAAACACGTGGTGACACGTGGGAATAAATATGGAATGAACAGGGAATGAATGCAAATGAATGCATTGGATTTTAATTTTTCAATTTTCATGCAGGTTAATAGGTTATTGTATTTACCTAATGATCAAAATTCAAAATTTTAAAAACTTGATCATGCTTGAAAATTTGGACATTTACTTAAAACCATCGATATTCCATTCCACCTTTTCTATTGAGTCCACGCTGAGTCCACGTTCCATGGCAAAGCGAATCATCATTGTTCAATTCGCCTTTCTTTGACCTCGATTATTTCATAGCTGTCGACCCCCCCCCCACAAATTTCAAAATGTTTTTTTTTTCAATCCATCTTTTGATTACCATCACTACCTACACCGTGCATATTTACAACTCATATTTTACAGAAAATTAAAGTAACTGGACGATTCAAATTCAAATCTATATTGAATTCCACTCATCAAGAAATTTAATAAAATAAAAACGAAACTCCGTATAAAAAGCTTATAAAATAACCTAAAATAACACATCAGTATAAATAAAAACAGTCAACAACGTACGAGTACGACTCGAACACAGGTATTTTTTTTAAAATGAGAAATACTGTTCATCGAATATTTGTGTGACGATCAATTCCCTAATGACTAGATACTTTTCAGTTCTGTTTAAAAATTTGCCTACATTATATGCTCCCTCCGACTGGAATTTAGATTCTACAAAATGTATAAAATATGCTAAAAATTACAAACATCAGGAAGCATACGGGCCACATCATGGTCGGTTGTTCGGTGGCATAAGGGTCGCGAACAGGTAGAGTTTTCGAAGTCGTGCTCACCTTTTTCGCTTTAGTGTACTTTATCTCCGGATATTCGAATTTAACTTTCTCTTTATCATCCGCTTTTAACGGAGGTAATTTAGCGAAATCTAGAAAAAAAAAAATATCATAATCGTTAAGAGGAAAAGGAAATCAATCAAGGATCGGTATTACCAACATCCGTATCGTATCAGTATTATCATTTAACGACTTAATTTAACGTTCGTTTATCGAAACGAAAAAAATGATAATTAAGGTCGAAATGTAAAGCTTTTTGAAATAATTCAACGTTCTACGAATAGATAATTTATTATTCGTCGTCGTTGCAATAGTCGAAAATAATAGTAGTACCAATAATAAAATAAACAACAAAAAAAATCGTATAACAAAGACAAGTACAAATAACGAATTATACAAAATAATAAGGCACATATAAACCGTCCGAAAAAGGAAAAAGTAAACTTCTTCGGAGTTTAAAACGATTACGAGAAAAGTTGTGTAATTGAGATTTCGCAAAAACGACTTCTTTCATGAGTTTCGATGTTTTATTTTAGAGTTAGAGGAAGATTTCGGTAAAGTTTAAACCTAGGAACCTTTAGCGACTTGAGCAATCGTCTACTTTGAATTAGTTACAACCGATAAAAAGCTCTTTTGACTAGTTTAATCGGTGTTATTAATTTTAGAAAAAATTAGTTTTGGTCAAGACTAGAAACATAAGAATGAAATCGGTACCCATAATAAGAAGACGTTCCAATCTAAAAAAAAAAAAAAAAAAAAAAAAAATTTTGTTTAATTTTCAAAAGGCAAAAAAAAAAAT
>FIZV01075063.1:0-23133 GCA_900050545.1 Trionymus perrisii
AAAATCTTGGGCAAAATCAAAAACGAAATTTTTTTCAAAGTCCATAACTTTGCCCCTTCAAATTTGAGGATCGGCAAACATGCATACACATGTGTTTGTGTAGTTTGGGTAGTTGCATTGTGGTTTGAAGGGAGTGCACTGGTCCCGGAACACCCTGTATTTAAATCTGCATAATAATTTCTAAGATTGTAACTCCATAATTACTACCCATTTTTTTTCTTGTTAAAAAACTGTAAAAACATTAAATTTTATTGATCTTTAGAAGAAGCCTGAGGGGGATGCACACTAGGCTAGAGAAAGACTGAAAAAAGGGTTATTTTTATCGCAAATATGCTCCAAATATCTTTAAAACATTGACTCTAGTGTTTTCTAAAGATTTTTCAAGATTAGGTTAGTTAGGTTTAGTGATTTTGGATATCAATGGGTTGGCACTCGATGTCTCTGACTGCAATTTTCATATAAATCTTGCGCCATCTTTAAAATTTGCTGAAAATTCTTAAAATGCCAACTTTTATGTAGATTTTAATTTAGGTAAATTTTCAAACTTTAAGGTAGGTAATTAGGTATACATTTATAAATCTTGGAAATTTTTAAAATTTTTGGAATTTAGTACCTAGTACCTACCTAATACTTCAAAATTTGAAAAAGATAAAAATAAATTTTTTTGGGGGTATTTTTAAATTTGAATAAATTTTTAAAATTATAATAATTTTCTAAAGTTGAGCCAATTTTCAAAATTTGTAAAATTTAGTACAAATTTAATATTCATTAGGAAAACTTTAAATTTGATAAAAATGGGAATTTTGGCCATATCTTTAAATTTTGTAAGTTCCCAAAATGAGATCAATTTATAAAACCCAGATTAATTTCTACAATTTAGTTTAGGATTTACTTATCTTGGAATAATGAAAATTCGAAGTTAGGTAATTTTAAATTTCAATAAATCATTGACAAGCTCTAAAAATTTAACTATATTTTCAAAAATTTTAAACAGTCCAGTTTGTTAATCCTGATGGATTTTTAAAATCTGGCAAAATTGAAAATTTGGGAAATTTTCAATAGCTGATGAAAAGTTTGAAATTTGGATGAGGTTCATAAAATTAAATTCATTTTAAAGTTTGATAAAATTTTACCATCAAGTTTCAAATTTTAGTATACAAATTTTTCAAGTTGGATTAATGTTTCAAGATTTTCGAATTTAAAAAATTTTAAAAATCTCTTAAAAATACTCGATAAAAATTAAAAGTTTATAAAATTTCAAAATTCGGGTAAAAATTGAAAAATTGCATTTTAAAAATTTGCTAAAAAATTTGAATTTTCAAAATTCAATAAATTCTCAATGTTTGATCAATTTTTGCAAATTATAAAAGTTATCAAAGTTTGAAAATTGGTCCAACTTTGAAAGATTAATCCAACTTTGAAAATTAATTCAAATTTAAAAATGATAAAAATTGTCAATTTTTACCTACTCCAAAAAAAACAAGGTATAGCCCCTCCCCTTCCCGCTGGCCGCACTGCCTCCGAGTTGGAGTCAGAAATATTAGAACAGTTTGCAATTTCATATGTCATGTTTATTTTTTTTAATTTTTTTTTCAGTCGTTGATGATACCACAACGACAACGACGACAGCGACGATCAAGTCCACGAATTCAAGAATATCTATCGACGGTTCATCGGATACATTTTCGAGTACTTTGTACAATTCCAAATCGGATAATGTATTTAAAGAGAACGTAAGTACATCAGAGCCTGTCTTGAAAATTTTTTAAATCAAGAAATTTTTTTTTAAATTCTATTGATAAACGAATTTTTCTTCAAGAAATTTTTTTAATAAATAAATTTGAATTTAAAAAACACAATTAATTTCTTTCTTACAAAATCTGTACAAATTTTTAAAAAAATGTGTATGCTTCTATCTTTATTTTTTTGTTTTTTTGAATTGAGTTGATGACATTCAATCAATAATAATTTAAAAACTGCTTTTAAAAAATTTGTGTTAAAAAATAATCAATGTTAGCCTAAACATTTTTTTTTGAAAAAATTTGTTGAAAAAAATGTTTTTTCAAAAGTAAATTAAAATTTCGTTCTTCAAAAAAAAAAAAAAAAATGTATCAAAAGGTTTCACATTTTTTTTATTATTTTAGAAATAAGTTTTTACACAAAATTGAAGAATTTGTTTTTTTAACAATTTTTGGAAAACAAAATCTAAGGAAAATTTTAAAAAGTGTAACAAACTCATTTCACCTCATTTAAAAGTTATATTAATTTTTTTTTAAATAAGTAGGTACTTGATTGATAAAAAAAAATGGTTTATTTTTTTTTCATTTTGAAATTCATTTTAAAAGTAAAAATATATTTTGTGAAGTAAAAAAATTAACAATTTTTTTTTTTTTTTTAAAAACACTTTTTTAAAAACATTTCTTTCCGATGGAATTTTTAAGAGAAATTAAAGTAATTTATGTTTCAAAAAAATGTTTATCACGAGTACCCTATTGTTTTTTAAAAAGAATGATAGAAACTTTATTTTTCAATTTTTTTTTCAAGTATTTTTGATTTTCTTAAAGAAACATCCATTTTCAATTTTTCTTAAAAATACAAAATTTGTAGTTTTGAATAAAATAAATTTGATTTTTTTAAGGGTTTAAAAAATTGTTTTTGAACAAAACACTCAAAAATGGCCATTTAAAACAAATTTTGATGAAATTCGATCTAATTTCCTACCAAAATTATGATTCAGGCATCCAAAGTTTAAAATCTGTTGATTTCTCAAACTATAAGTACCTATTTAATTCCATCCACAGCAAATACCCAAACAGCAAGAATACGAAACTGTCCTTTCAAAAGTCGACGACAAATGTTCCTTAATGGTGACAACTTTATCGTCTGCAGCGAAAAATCAACGCAAAATGAACAAAAAGATTGACAACGTCAGCAGCAGCAAACTCACTGATACAATTTTCGGTCCGGAGAGTTCGGTTTAGAATTTTTTTGTTCAATAAAAATCGTCTCATTCTCGTTAAATCCTTCTGCCCTTCTCACTTCTCAAATACCTGCGTAAATGTGTACAGTATTTTTTAATAAATTAATGCAATAATAATTATGGTTGGAAGGGTAGGAGGAAGAAACGTTGATTTATCTAAGTATTTGTTCCTCCAAATCATTCAATCTTCTTCTTCCTTTTTATATATGTGTAGTAATTCATATAAGCTTTCATCTTAATTTTCGCAGGTGCTCTATAAATTTTCTATTTTGTTTGTCGTGTACATAATGTACGTATCTTCCTTTTCACCTTTTTTTTTACGTTAATTAATGATAATTTGTTGTCTTATTACGAAATGTAATAATATGTAATTTTTCAAAATGTATACAAAATGTTTGTAGAATAAAAAAATTGTTTTGATAAAATATCATTCTAAAAAAAAAAGTGTTTGTATGTACTCGTATGTATTCTTTCTAATTTTGAAACACGAGCTGTTTTCAAACCCAAGACCAATTAAAATCTTCAATCGAATTCCTCCATTTTATCACCTCAACAATCAGTTCACTTATTTAAATTCGAACCCCTGCGTAGGTATTTTGGACCAACTACGAATATCCCAATTCAGACAATGTTTTTAATCTTTGCGCTAAATTTAACACGCTTCAGTATATCACGTTACATTTTGCGCGCGGAAAATGTACGTAATAAGTTATCAAATAGCCGAACCAAGAATACGCGGAACGATGTATTCTGTCAAAAGTCGATGATAAATGTTCTTTATTAGTAACAACAATGGCGCGCGTGAGACTAGCACAAAAAACCAACGCCAAGTCGACAAAAAATTCTACCTCGTAGGCAGCTAAATGAAATTATAGGCATGATTTTCATTCCGGAAGTTTCGGTCGATTTATAGTATAAGATTAGTCCCTGATCACTGATACCAGAGACCTTGCTATGGTTTAATCTTCATTAAATGTGGGAAAAAATTGAAGCTCGAAAAAAGTAAAATTTTTCTTTTTTCGAGGGGACCTTTTCACAAAAATATTTGTTTTTTCTTTTCCTTTTTTTTTACACATTTTCTTGAAAAAAAAATTCTCCTAAAAATATTTTTCATTGGAAGGATTTTTTTCGTTTGAAACATTTTTCAAGGTATTTTTTTTTCATTCGAATAATTCGGGGCAATCCTGATCCGTATAAATGATAAATTCGAATTCTATGGCCTCGATATAGCACATTTTGACTTTTTAACCGACTTCTCAGCCCTTCTAGAACTTGCAATATTGCGAAGAGTACCAAACAAAGGATTGCACGTGCCCAAGCACTTGAAGAAGTCCAATTGAAATTTGAGTCTCATATTCGTGCTCACAGTGTCCCATTCATATGAAAACGACACCCATATCGAATATTTTGTCCTAACCCAAAAACAGGGGGAGGGGTGCAGCGGGTACCAAAATCAGGGTTTGGATTGGATGAACTTTGCACTGTTCTGCGATCGTGTTTAATCAATTCAAGTGGCAAGTAAGCCTATATGATACCAAAATTAATATATCGACATCACTTATTTATTTATTTTTATCAAAATTACCTTTTAAAAGCGAGATTTTAGTGGTTTTGGTCAATTTTGACGATGGAGCCCCCGAGTTGAAATTTTGGAAAAATTATATGTTATTCTTGGGCCAATAAGACACCTAAAAACAATTTTTTCAAAATTTTGCCGACAGGGCTTCATAGGTAAGGAGGCCTTCAAAATATTGAATTGAATTTTTGGAGGGGGAAATGGTGGGGGAGATGTGGATTTTTTTGTGAAAAAACCCTCATATGAAGCTACACTTATATCTAAGTTTGATGAAAATCGGTTGAGTCAATCCTGAGAAAATAATTAAAAACTTTTTTCAGTTTTTGAGGCATTACTAAAGAACCACTCAGAGCTGAGGACTGAAACTCAAGGGTTTAACTTATCTTGATGGTACTCAACCTACAGACCATCCAACTCTCATCCCAGAATCAGCCTGGGGCCAATTCACCATGCTTATCTTCCTAAGGCCTTTGATTTGTAGGCGGATTCGATGTCATATCTGATGTCATGGATTCTGGATCTCAATTTCAAAAAAATCGTAAAAAAAAAACTAAATGCAGCTCGACGATTTTTTTTTCAATTTCTGTTCGATATCGGTGCGAGAGGTGTCTAAAATGAAGTATTCGGACCAGATGAGTAGAACCTCGCCATCAGTTTCCTGATCGGAGGTGTATTCGCTGAGATGTAGATAAGATGAAAGCCTATCGCAGATTCTTATTCAAGGACCTCAACTCAACGTAAATTTCAGCCGGCTAGCTGTGTAAAAAAAATGAACACGAAAAATCGAAAAAGGGCCAAAACAACACCGCCAAAAGGCCAACTTCCACGACCGTTGAAGATTAAAAATCGACAAATTTCAAAAATGGGTACACAGGGGACCTAGGAACTAGGATGATGTATTCGACTCGGCAGATTTCAAATCTGTTATTATTTCCAAAATTGGATCCATTCGATATTCACGGAGAAATCGGAGATAAATAAACTAGCAGCAGGAGCCCTAAAAATAAATAAATTATGATATTGACGTTAGCACTATCTAGCGGCGATATACATCGTTAATACGTAAATTCAGGGCTAAGCTGGGCTAAGGCACGAAAGTTGTTCTTGGAGGTTTGTTATCAATTCTGTATTTTTCATAAAAATGATAATTCATGTTCATGCGAAACAACAGCGAAATAGTAATTTTTTTGAAATTTTCAATTTTTTTTCTTTTCAAAAAAATAATGAAAAATGAAACCACAATCGCAGTAAGTTATATTCCATATCACTTCTAAGGAGTATTTCTTTCCCAGAGCTCTTCGATATATTCGAAATTAAAATTCGTTGATTTGCGAAATAAACATTGAATTTAGAAAGAGAACTCGTTGTAATGAAACTTTCTCTCGATTTTAGATCTGTAGGTGGTCCGATGGAATTGAAACCACGAAAAGAGAGAAGGAGAAGAGGATTTAAAAACTACACTAAAGAGGATCTAAAGGCGGCGATAAAGTTGGTTGTAAACGATCATTGGTCCCAGCACCAAGCAGCGAAATTAAAAGGAATACCTCATAAAACACTTTATCGGTAAATTTTCAAATTTTGAATACATTTCTATTACATGTCATCTCGTTAAATTGCTAATTGCACATTGTATCGTGTTTGTTTTCATTTAGACATCTACGGAAACTAAAAGATGGTTGTACATTTGAGGAGGTGTTTATTTATTCGCACCGAGGAGTTCGGACAATTCTTCCAGCCGAGTTAGAACAGTCATTTGTAAATTATATACAGTATCGTGCGAAAATTGGTCGTGGATTGACTACACTAGGCGTGAGAGAAGTTGCGTATCGGATTGCCCATTCGAATAATATTGAAAATCTGCCACCTTCTTGGAAAGGAAATAAAGCAGCTGGTAATGAGTGGTTCTTCGGTTTCAGAGACCGCCATCCATCGATAAATCTTCGCCAAGTAGGACACCCTATTTGTGGTTTAGATCCAGCTATGTCATTCGATAACTATATTCTGAATGGGTTTTTCGATGAATTGGAATCGGTGTACGAAAAATATCCTTCAATCGTCGAACGTGTTCGTATTTACAACCTGGATGAAACAGCTTTAATGACAGTCCAACGACCAGGAAATGCTGTAGCTCGCAGGAAATCCCAAAAACGGAATGACATGACTAATCAGCATTGCACAGCACTCGTGACGGCTTGTTGTATCATTCGTGCCGATGGTACTTTTTTACCTCCGGCCATGGTGTACCCAAGAAAAAAATGTGTACCAAAACACATCGAGTTCGCACCGGCTAATACCCTTGGTCTTGCTTCTTTCACTGGTCAGATGACTACCAAACTTTTCCTAAACGTGATGCAGCATTTCGTTATACATTCCAATTCGTCAATGGAAGATCCTACGTTATTGATATATGATAATGACGAAAGTCATCTTGCAACTGAAGCTGTGAATTTTGCTCGTGAAAATGGCGTCATTTTGGTAAAATTACCGCCACATTGTACCGATAATCTCCAACCATTGACGGTTGGTTCGTTTGCAGCATTGGAAAAATCGTACAATTCGGCGATAGATGATCATTTGTTACAAAACCCAGGAAATCCGATTTTTATCGATGATGTGGGTGGTATATTTAATAGAGCATTCCTCGAAGCGATGACTCCAAGCAACATAACAGCAGGGTTCAAGGAAACTGGTATTTATGAATTTAATCGCGATGTTTTCACCGGTAAAGACTTTTCGAAAAGTTATGTCAGAGACGAACCAGAAGGATCTACTTTCAGTACCCCAACTTTATCTTCCGTATCAGCGGTCGTAACACGATTTGAAACGGAAGAGGAGGAAAATACGACTAGTATTAGCTCAAATGAGCCAGAAATGATTTTAGGATATCCATAAGCAGCATTCTAAGGTGAAAATAGAGTAAAAAAGAGAAAAGGAAAAAAACAGAATAACTACGAGTACGCTTGAAAAAAAAAAGAATTTCTAATTGAAAACACAAAGAAAAATGACAGGACTGCGATTAAACCATCAAACCAGAAACACACTGCTGAAAATTCGTTTAAGCCATCAAAAGACTCTGAAAATTGGAAATTCGATCAAACTGTCTGGATTCTATAATCTAAATGAATTGATTGGGAATTGATACTAATAAGAAAATACTACGTTTTCTGTATTTTTCCAATGACACGTAATAGGAAGACCTATTATAATTTTTTTTTATATTCTTATAAAAATAAAAAACCAGATGAAGTTTAAATTTTTTGTTTTATTTCGGTTTCTAATCTCATTTTACACCACAAATGATATTATATTTAATCAAAAAACATCGATAAAATTGTTTTTATTCCATACAAATCAAAAAAATTGACTCCTATCTCAAAAATAAAAAATCTAAAAAATTATTTTCTAAAAGAAAACATTTTTTTTTTATTCCAAAAAGATTGAAAAAAAATTGTTTTCCTGTAAAAATTGAAAAAATAATATACTTATTATGAAAAAACAATTTTTCATCCAATCAATTGAGAAATTTTTCGAACGAACGTAACCAAATTTTTGTTCAAAAAAAAAAAAAAAGGAAAAATCAGGAAAAATTAGGGGAAAAGTGGGAAAACATTATTTTTTATACTATTCCATTGCTATTCCATAAAAAATAAAAATTGAGACATGATGTTTCGAAAACAAGGGTTTTTCAACAAAACAACAACAAATTCAAAAGAATTAAGTAGTAGATAAGGTACTTGAAAGTTGAATTCTTTTCTCCAAAAAACATGAGACTAAAGAGACTTTTTATATTCCAATTTTATAAAAATTTGAAAATTTTTGTCAATAGGAAAATTACCAAGCTGAACGATAACGTTCGAACATAGCCGATGTTACACGACCGATTTACATGAATATCATGTACATTTCCGTTTACTTCTACACCGCTTATCAAATAAAATACATAATAACCTTCTCGAGTTTCAAAATCAAAAGGACAACGTATTCATATTTCTTTCGACCGGTCTAACCACGAAGTGCATAATTTATCGTGTGTTTCTCATTCTATTTCAGAAGTCAAGCTTATTCATCACACTTCATATCGATTTCCGGCACGGTATTCTTTCGCAATCGCCGAAATGTTCAAACTAGCCAGATCTATCGTTTCTAACACGGTTCGTACAATAAATAATAATTTACCATCATAATTTCATAACATAATTTCTAATCGTAATTTTTCCTCATCGCCATTTCATACTCATCGAATATTCCAGGGCAGACTTGCTCTCCAAATTTCTAAAGAAAACACATCACGTCAGTTCCCTGTCCTAGCTGTAGCCGCAAGAGCTTACAGTAAGTCTATGTTTATCTTATTTCTCACGCCTTAATTATATCATTATCATTATTAACTGGGAATTTATTTTCAATAGGTGATATCGTAATACCTCAGATCCCAAAACCAGCTCCAAATTTCGCTGGAACGGCGGTAGTCAATAAAGAATTCCAATCTATTAAATTGTCGGATTTCGCTGGCAAATACTTGATATTATTTTTCTACCCGTTGGACTTGTAAGCGAAATTTAATCGTAATAGCTCGATAAATAGTGTTACTGATTAAAATTCATGTGGTATTTTTAGTACATTCGTATGCCCCACCGAAATAGTAGCTTTCAGTGACAGAATCGAAGAATTCAAAGCTATCGATGCGCACGTCGTGGGATGCTCTTGCGATTCGCATTTCACTCACTTGGCTTGGATTAATACACCGAGAAATGTAATTCGAACGAATCATTATAAACGAGATAATAGTTTCTTGGTCGGGTTTAATTACTCATTATATCTGTATTTTTATTCGCAGCAAGGAGGTTTGGGCGATATTAAGTACCCACTGTTGGCCGATTTCAATAAACAGATAGCTAGATCGTACGGTGTGTTGTTGGAAGAAGCAGGCATTCCGTTACGAGGATTATTCATTATTGATCCGAATGTAAGTGGAATAGTATTAAAAATAGAAAAATTAGATTTGTAATTGATGGTGAATCGTCTGATCGTAAATTTGGCTGAATTTCACAGAGTAATTTGAGACAAATAACCATTAACGATTTGCCGGTGGGCAGAAGCGTCGATGAAGCTTTACGTCTAGTTAAAGCATTCCAATTCGTTGAAAAACACGGAGAAGGTAATGAAATAGACCTCAACGGGTAAATTATCGAAGAATAGACTATACTAATGGCGTTTTGTTGTTTTAGTTTGTCCCGCCAATTGGCAACCAAATTCGCCTACCATCAAACCGTCACCTACTGCTTCCAAAGAATACTTTGGCAAAGTTAACAAATAAGTAGGAAGTTGAGTATTTTTTCAGGGATATTGTACGTATATTACCAAATAAAATAAGTTTTTCGTATGTTTACTTGATTATTCGAAAACACTTACCGATCGTTGGCTTCTTTCGTTCGGATTCGGCGTTCGGAACATGCTGTGACGTAATTTTATTATTTTAACGCACCGAAATGTGGATTAATCTTTCCAGATGTTGATAAATTATTCGTAATTTGTTTAATCTAACTAACAAATATTAGAAAATGATTGTAATTTAGTAATTCAACCGAACTTTTCGGGCAACACCAAAAATGTGAAACACGGAGCTCATGCTTATAATGGATCCGATTTAAACGATGATAACTGTTTATTATTCGAACATTCTGAGATCGCCCAACTGAAGATTAGTGCATAAAATTAGTCATTCCAATAGCATTCACCATTGTAGTCAAAACACAACATGAAAAATCTGAACTCTGAAGTGATAGAATACAATACGGCCGATAGAATAGAATCATGAATCATCGAACTGACGAACTATTCGAAAAGTCTGAGGGTATTAGTAGTTAGTACTTTAGTTTTTAAGAAACGAATATCAACATTCACGCATTATTAATTCACTAATGTCCAATTTGATACCAACGAGATTGCAAAATTGAACGAAAAATAAATTTCAATTTTCCAATTTCCACTAAAATTCACGTTTTAACCTTACCGAAAATTCCCGATCATTCACGAAACGACACGAAGTGGAGAGCGAAACCCAATGAAAATGGCTGCTGCTATTGCACATGGTTCGTATTCATCCAATCAGTTTTAGTAGGTAGTTAGTAGCTTTATTTGAATAAAATAAAAAATTAATAAAGAGGTTATTAAAATAAAAATATGATATTTTAGATGTCGCGTCGTCGTATTATTTACCGAATCGGTGCATTTCGATAGTACATCTTACGTACGTCTACGTACCGAAATATTATTTCGAAGAATTTAGAATATTTTAGTTTTACAAACGCATGAATTTTATTATTCGATTTTCGATAAAGTAAAATAATAAATAATATTCTGGGTTATACCGTATTATTTTTTCTATGAACCTCATAACCTCAACTCGTCAAAATTTACTCAAAAGTTCTAGGTACGTTACTTTTTGAAATTTATCGGAAGTATCGAACAAACTACAAAGAACAAATAAAATAAATCTGATCACAAAAACAAAATTCGTTTATTATACATAATCAGTATAATCAGTATTAATCAACATTTCAACAAAAAACAACAATCACAACAATCTCTATATTATATCACAAATGAAGTATCAAATAAATACATAGGAACAAATAATAGGTTGTATTGAAATCGATCATTAATGTAAAAATTGATATTGAGAAGTGAGAACAAATACGAGTAGGTCTAGCTACGTAACGAGCAATCAAATCAGTGCGAGTAAATAATTTCTATTCATATTTTTTAAACAAAAATTCAATCTTGAACGATTATTTTTTCAAATGCAAATACAAATACAAATTTTAACACGATCAATTTCAACCCCTAATCGACTGTCTAACTTTACTTATCAATTTTCCATCCTTTATTATATCAATTTCATCAAAGTCATTTATCCTATCCAAAACTTCATTTGAATAGTTCACGTTCAAAGTAACTAACCTATCAAGTATGTCGGACAAATCCTGATCGAACATTCCTTTCAACCTAAACCTGTCTTTCGATTCGATTAAAACATTAAAAAAAGACTGCAGACAAAATAATATATCCTTTTCTGTACGACCTGCAACCAAACGATTAGCATCACTTTTGACTACATAGATGCTCAAACATCGCATCAAAGAAACCAATAATTGTTCTTCAGACATGATTAATTTTTTAGAATGAAGTTTGGGTAAGTCTTTGATAATCTGAAAAGCAAAAGTAATGTCTGTATCTAATTCAGCTAAATGAAGCTGTTCTGCGATGATGAAAATTCGATTTTCTAAATTATTAACGAGATGTTGAAAATTCTCCACAGCTTTCGAATCGAACTGGTCGTTACTAAAAACATTCCAGTCGCATAAAGTGTCGTAGGTTCTGGAAATACTCTCGAGGGTATAATTTTGATAAGCTTCATCTACGCTGGACAAAATAACAACGAAAGACTTCAATTGATTTTGTTCATCCTTCGTCCACTTTTCATCGTTTAAGATATCGAACTTGGAGAACGCGTTGAAAGTATTGGAGATATTTTGAGAATTAAAATCTTCGTATAGTTTAGCTCCATTCGTTGCCAAGTTGATGATGAATTTTTTAATATTTTTCGATTGATTTTCGTTCCATTTTTCGCCATTGAAAACGTCAAATTTGTATAAAGCATTCAAACTGGCAGCGATCTCTTGGGAATTGAACGTGTCAACGATGGAATTGCCCTGATCGACCAATTTGTCGATAAAATGCATTGATGCTTGAAAATCGTCGATATTCCATTTCGACAGAGCATTCAGGCAGTTGGCAAGGGCTCGAGAGTCGAACTGACTAATCGATGAACTGCCTCGACTAACCAATCCAGCGATGAATTCCCTAGCGCGGGGTAATTCGTCGATGTTCCACTTGGACAAGGCGTTCAAACTAGCAGCAATTTCTTGAGAATTGAACTTATCGATGGTTACATTGCCTTGATCGATCAATTCAACTACGAAATGTCTAAATGACTGAAATTCGTCGACATTCCATTTGGACAGAGCATTCAAACAGTTGGCAACACCTTGTGAAGCGAACTCACTAACCAATGAACTGCCTCGATTAATCAATCCAACAATAAATTCTCTGGATCCTGGTAATTCGTCGACATTCCATTTAGACAAGGCGTTTAAACTTGTAGCGACCTCTTGGGAATTGAACGTATCGATGGTGGAATTGCCCTGATTGAGAAGCTCGATAGTAAATCGCTTAAACACTTGAAATTCGTCGATATTCCATTTAGAAAGAGCATTTAGGCAGTTGGCGACATTTTGGGAGTCGAATTCGCTGACCGATGAATTACCTCGACTGATCAATCCAACAATAAATTCTCGAGTGCCTGGAAATTCGTCGATGTTCCACTTGGAAACGGCGTTCAAGATGATTGGAATGGTCTTCGAATTAAATTTATCAATTATCGAAGTTCCTCGTTTAGTCAACCGCACGATAAACTCGTTGGAACCTTGTAGTTCTTCGATGTGCCACTTAGATAGAGCATTTAAGCAATTAGAAATATCTTGAGTGTTGAATTTATCATACGTTGAACTTCCGTGCTCAATTAATCGTTCGATGAACTTCTTAGATCCTTCGAATTCATCGATGTTCCATTTGGAAAGCGCATTTAGGCAGTTGCCAACGCCTTGGGGGTGAAATTCACTAACCGACGAGCTGCCTTGTTTCGTTAATCCCACGATAAATTCCCTGGCTTCGGGTATTTCGTCGATATTCCACTTGGCAAAGGCGTTCAAACTGATTGGAATGTCCTGGGGTTCGAATTTGTTAACTATTGAAGTAGCTTGCTTAGTTAATCGAATGATAAATTCGTTGGAACCTTGTAATTCATCGATGGGCCACTTGGATAAAGCGTTTAAACAATTGGAAACACCTTGATGGTTAAACTTATCGTACGTTGAAATCCCTTGCTTGATTAGTTGAACGATAAAGTCTTTAGATCCTTCGAATTCAGCAGCGTTCCATTTGGAAAGCGCATTCAAGCAGTTGGCAATATTTTGGGTGTCGAATCGATTGATGGTTGATGTACCGTGTTTCATCAACAAAACGATAAAGTGTTTGGCGTCTTGTAAATTGTGAATATCCCATTTAGATAGAGAGTTCAATGCAGTAGCGATGGCTTTGGAATCGAATCCATCTGCGACTGCACTTCCACGCTGAACTAATCGCACGATAAACTCTCTGCCGCCTTCTAAATGGTTGACATCCCATTTGGATAATGCGTTCAAGCAGTTAGCAACACCGTGAGAATTGAATCCGATCACGATTGAACTTCCCCGTTTCGTTAATCGACTTATAAACTCGCCAGCTCCTTCCAACTCGTTTATATTCCACTTGGACAGGGCGTTTAAACAGCTTGCGATACTTAGGGAGGCAAATTCAGACGATGATTGTTTTCCTTTCGAGATCAATGCAACAATGAACTTCTTGGAGTCTGGTATTTCATCCAAGTTCCATTTAGACAACGCGTTCAAGCTGTTAGAAATATCTCGATGGTCGAATTTATTCACGGTTAAATTTCCACACCTGATAAGCTCCTCGATAAACTTCCTGGTGCCTTGTAATTTATTTTTGTCCCATTTAGACACCGCATTCAAACAAATGGCAACGTTTTGAGGATGGAATGTAGTAACCATAGAACTGCCTCGTTTTGCCAATAGAATTATAAACTGTTCAGCGCCTTGTATTTCTCGAATATTCCACTTGGACAGCGCATTAAGGCATTTGGCAATATCGCGTGAGTCAAATTTATCAACGATCGAAGTTCCTCGTTTCACTAATAGAAAAATAAACTGGCGAGAATCTTGCAAGTTATCAACAGTCCATTTGGAAAGCGCGTTAAAGCAGTCCGATACATCTCGAGGAGTAAATTGATCGACCGCCTGAACACCCTGTTTCATCAACTGAATAATGAACTCGTGGCTACCTTGTAATTCTTCGGTGTCCCATAGCGACATGGCGTGTAGGCTTCTAACGATACCCAAAGTTGAGAATTTATCATCTCCCTGGCGTCTCTGAGAACCAGACAAGCTAGCTGTCTCACTTCCTTGCCTTATTAGTTCAACAGTGAACTCTTTGGCTCCTGGCAGCTGCTGTATGTTCCATTTAGTAAGCGCGTTTAGGCAATTGGAGATATTTTTGGGGTCGAATCTATCACGTGATTTGTTTTTCGGGTCAAGTAATGAGATTCCTCGATTAATCAATCGTATAATAAACGATTCGAATAGACTAACTTTGGTAACGTCTTTGTTGTCCAATTTAACATTACCTTTCCAGATATTAGGGTCCAGTACGTTCCATTTGGAAAGAGCATTTAAGCAATTGGTCACTTGCCACGAGCTAAATTCGGAACTAGCTTTGGATTTTGGATCTAGTAATTTATACCCGTTCGTTGCCAAGATAACGATCAGTTCTTTCAAATTTTCTTGATCATCTCCTTTCCATTTGTGAATAAAAATGTTTAGTTTTGACAACTCCTGGAGAGCTCCGGCTATATTATGTGGTTCGACAGGACCCAAAGAATCAAACCTGCGAAGCCATTCGACTACCAAGTCACCGATCTCACGAGTGGATGATAACTTTTTTGAAAACGCGGTGTGATTTCTTAGCGAAGAAAACATCGTGGTTGTAGCGTCTGTGTGACTGTTACATGACAGGTGAGTTCGTATGGAAGGTAATATCGTGGTTGGTTGAGTACAGAGAGATTTTGGTGATTCGATACGAGTTTGTAGGTGTTTATAGATGCAATACGATAACTTTGAAAAGGCATTGCGATCTCTTACGTTGAGAAATGTCTTCATTATACTGCCTTTTCCCATATAACACAACTTCTTCGTAAGTTGATTATTACTTTTCAGAATGGTAATCATTTTGACACTTGAACAACACAACAAGTACCTAACAAGAGTTGAACTCAGCGAATGAAATGTTCGAACGGATTATTTCGATTTATGTTGCGGATTCCTACAACAGATGCAGAAACTGTTTCGTTATTTGGGATTCCGTTAGAGCTTTGAATTAATTAAAGCTAATAATGATATTACCATTCTGACTGAATCGTTTCATATAATTGCGAAGGACATTTCATTGATATAAATTCCCTTTTGATTGTAGTATCTATGAACACAACAAATAAGTAAATATTGATCAATTTAAATACAACTTGTGAGTAGTAGTTTTCAAATATTTTATTAATCATTAATTCATATTCATAATATTCATAATAAATGATTTTATTATCACTTAAACTCTCACCGGTATATGGTATAAGTCAAACTTCTCTAGTAGCTTGACCAAAAAACTTATTCTTGGTTTATGGTTGCATATGAATTATGATTCATTCTTACGATAACATACTCGTTCATTTAATTTAAAAAATAAATGAATAAATTATTAAATAATTAAATAAGTTTGAAATAAGTTACAAAATTTAAACTTTTTGAAACTTTCTTATCAGCTCACTTTCATGTTTTACAATATTTAAAAAAGCGTCTATCTGCACTCAAGGGAGTCACTTCTTCGGCATAATTCGTTCTAATTCGGATAGCCTCGTAAACTAAAAACCGACTTTGATGAAATTTTTTGCCAGGTGTCGGCTGTCGGGCAAAAAAACTGGGGAAAAAAGAAATTTTATTAATTTTTAAGTAACGCTTCTATCAAATAAGTTATGAACTAATTAAAAAACTGGTTTTGACTTGGTTTTGAAAACAAATAAAATCTCCTCGTTCTCTTTATCAAAAAAACAAAAAAATTTGATAAAAAACAAGTTCGTTTCATCGTTTTAACTTTTAAAACCCCATTTTCCGTTAGGAAAATGAAATTGTGCACTGAATAATAAATTTCGCGTTAAAGGAACAAAATTTAAAGTATAATTATTCCAATGATTGATGCCATTTCAAAATCTAGCGAATATTACGGTTGTCATGTGTTGATTAATTGGAGTGAAATTGCACCGAATGAATGAATCTCTAATCCTTTACATAGTTCTTCAGTTAGACTTATTTCGCAATGGGGGAAACCAAACTACCTCCTAAAGTTTGCAGTAAGTAGAATGTAGAATAAATTACTACTAAACGTCACTGTGTTTGAATTATCTTCTTTTGCTTAATTTAGAAGCCAAAAAGGAAGACAACGATGAAAACGAAAATCAAAATACCACAGTGCTCGAACATCAGTACGAAGTATGGAAACCAGATCGATTAAACCGAGCTCTTGACGAATTAAATTATGATGACCGAAAAACCATGGTAGAAAGATGATACTTGTAATCTTTACACAAAAACTATCAATTCCATTTTTAGTTATTAATATTATATTCGGATATTCTAGTTCCTGTATAGAGCAATCAACAGCATATTAAATAAACTAACTCCGGAGAATTTTTTCAAGTTTGAATATAGAGTAAAAAACTTGCCAATCGATACCCCCAGCCGAATGCAAGGAGTGATAGATATAATCCATAAAAAAGTAAATGTTATTATAAAACCGTAAATTTATCATTAGGATGTAATTGTTATACTTTTCTTTAGGCTATTTATGAATGGAAATTTAGTGCTTTATATGCTAAGTTATGCAATTTAATGCGAAACATTCATCTCGTAAATCAAGAAGGAATCGTGCAATCGTTTACCCAATTTCTAACTGCCAAATGTGAAATGTTTTTTGAGAACAGTTTCCGTGAAGACTTAGAGTTTAACAGACGGAAAAGTGAAATTACTTCGTGTGGTGATGGGGTATGAATAATTTTTATAAAACTCTATCATCCATTCACTCGGTATTGATTTTTTTTCATAATTCCGTATACAGGTAATGAGGAAATACTTGATGAGTGAATACGAACTGGACGAATGTCTGTTTAGAAAACAATCAGTGGGCAATTGCCAGTAAATCTTGCTTTGTTTATTTTTCAATTTTCACGGATAGATAGTCTTTTACGCTTTATATTTTTTTCAGATTTATTGGAGAATTATTCAAGTTAGGTATTATCTACCCTGATAAAATATTTCAAATGCTGGACAGACTTTTCAAATCAGGTGGAAACATGGCTATTGAATGTATCTGTGCTATTCTAACTAACACTGGTCAATTTTACGAAGAAAAATTCGTACGTAATCCAATATTGATTCGGGGTTACCTTCTCAACGCTTTTTACTTATTCGTATTACCACGTGCAGGATAAATTTCCCGAAAAATACGCTGAACAGATTGATTTGTTGTTACAAGAAAACCTGACTTCTCGCATTCGTTTTCTGTTACTAAACGTCTTGGACTTGAGGAATAATTCTTGGTGCCCTAGAATAAAACCCGAGTTACCGAAAACATTGCAACAAATCGAACAGGATATGTTGGACGAAGAAAACCTCTCAAAACAGCTTTCGTCAAAAATGCTTATCAAGAGTGCAAATAAAACTAGAAAAAATAGAAAGAAAAATAGCAAAGGTTTTTCTAATTTTTTTTTTTTTTTGTCATTTATTTGTACCCAATCGTAACTAGATGATTTTTTCATTTGTTTAGGATGAAACAGAGAAGAAAAATCCAATGAGCCATCGTTGTATACGTCGAAGAAAGTTGATTTTCACAATTTTGTGATTTTGAAATTATTTTATTAAAATATATTATTCAATAAATAAATTTTTGAATGATATTTGTTTGAAACAAGCAATTCAACGTCTGGCAAAAATTTCTTGATTTTTTTAGTTAGTCACAGTTAGTCAGCACCAGCAGTCACCAACATGTCACCACTCACCAGTCTTTCAAAAAGAGTCTATCTGCACTCCCGAGAGTAAATTTTTCGGAATAATTCGACTACACTCGTAAATCTTCGTCTTTGAGATAAACGCGTAAAATAAATAAATACGAGATCGAGCCTCGAGGTTCGAGTTGTTCAAGTTTGATCTTGATATTATTGATCACAAATTTGGATTTTGGGTCCCACTTTGTATGATAAAGTATAAACACGTGTCGGTAGTCGGTATAACCGTCTGTCTTTTCAAAACTTCGTGTAAATTATGCGAATAAAAGCAAGGAAAACGTTCGTGTGTATGATTTTATAATAAAACAGTCTGAAAAATGGAAACTGACAAGACGAAACGGCGTGTGAAAACACCGGGTAAGTACGAAAAGATCCCGAACTTATTTTCAAATCTATCCAGCGTTTTTCTGATGCGTTCACGATTTTATTTCATTATTTCAGGTAACGTCGAGTCTAACGTCGCCGTCGATGAATCTGCATACGAAATTTGGAAGCCAGATCGATTCAATCCGTCATTCGCCGAATTGGACGAAGATGATAAAAAAACAATCGTACGATCTATCCCTGTACTTCTCATGCGATATTCTACCGAATAATAATATCGTTCAATGGTTTCAGATTCTCTGCCGATCGGTTATGAGCCTGCTTAATAAACTAACACCGGAGAATTATTCAACTTTGTTAGAAAAACTGAAGAATTTGTCAATCGATACAGCGGTCAGAATGCAACGAGTTGTGGAAATAATTCATCGAAAAGTAATTTTCCACTTATAACGAGTTTTATTTTATTTGAAAATCATCAGCTAATCCTTTACTTATCACTGTATTAGGCTGTACGAGAGTGGAAATATCGCGCGATATATGCCAAAGTGTGCGATGAAATACGAGATGTGCAAGTCATAAATGAACTCGGGATCGAGAAATCATTTTCGTTATATTTAATTGGTCAGTGCGAAACGTACTTGATGAACAATTTATGCCAAGATTTTAGATTTGACAGAGAAAAGAATAAAATAATTAGGTGTTTCGATCAAGTAATCAACTAATTTATTTTGTACTACACTCAATCAGTTGATAACTGTTTTTTGGTATTAATCTGAATAATTTTTTCACGACAGGAAAATAAAATATCGTCATTAAAAGACCTCGAACAAAGTGAATACGAGTTCAGAAAAGGCGCAGTGGGAAATTGCCTGTAAGAATTCATCTTGAACGTTTCCTTTATACAAGATTAATCATCTCTTAACTTTATAGGTTCATAGGCGAATTGTTCAAAGTATTCTTGATACATCCACAAATAATATTTATAACATTGGATCGACTTCTTAAAGCAAACGGAGATGTGGCAGTAGAATGTATTTGCGGTATTCTTAGTACAATTGGACCATTCTACGAAGAAAAAATCGTAATACTGTAATTTATGTACTTGATGAACAAGTGCATTGTTCAGAGTTAAACGTTCGTTCTCCTCTGCAGGGCAAAATTCCTGCAGAATATTTTGGTAGACTGAAATCGTCAATGTCAAACAGTAAATTGTCTCAGCGTACTCGTTTTCGCATACAAGATCTCTTAGATTTGAAGAAAAATTATTGGCATCCTAGACGCGTACCCGAGTTACCCAAGACAATTCGACAATTGGATCAAGAGTTGGTATTATCCGAGTCTATATCTCATCTCGCTTCTGTTATGAAAAAAAATAAAACCAAAGAAATTAAATTCCATTCTGGTAAGTTTTGAAATTTTTCTCGTTTACAAATTTATCAACTCTAATACGATTTGTTTTTCAAAATTTAAGAATGGACCGATATTTCAATCATTTATTTCGAACCTCTTTACAAACCAAGTAGCAGTAAACAAGAAAAAAATCCAGTATGAAAGATTTCAAAATTTTTGTGATGTAGGTATGTTTTTTATCACTATGAATAGTAATTCAAATCTGTCCTCAGATCCTGAATCCTACCGGTAAAGCTCACACGTTCGAGGGCGCTGTTTGTAATATTTTAGAAAATTTGACTGCTGATAATTTCAAGCCGTTCATTAAAGCAATGAAGAAGTTACCAATCTACGATGGTGTCCGATTACAGTGTATTGCAGATTTAATATTTCAATATGTGAGCCAGAGTTGAAGATTCTTTGAGCTGTTCATTCGAACGTACAAGAATAAATTATCCTTTCACTGTTTTGATTTTCCAGGCTAAGGATAAACCTGACAAGTGTAAGCTGTATGCCGAAATGTGTAGCACTTTGCAGAACTTACGTGTGCCTGATAGAAAACATATCCCATCTGATCCGACAGCTTTGAAGACCCTTATAGTCAATAAATGCCAGCAGGAGATCGATAGCGATAGAACTCTTGAACTGGTAGAAAGCAAAAGTGAATCCAATCGAAAATCTTTGGCGAATTATCGGTGAGTATCGAAGTAAATGTTTAGGAATATCTCCTCTTCCTTCCTTATGAGGATTAAATTTCTGATTATAGATTTATTGGCGAACTATTCAACATTGAAATATTACACGTTATTATTGTACTCCGTTACATAGAGAAGATGATAAAATCCAACGATGAAGAGTCATTGAAATGCTTACACGAGTTATTAACTGTTGCTGGAAAAAATCTAATATCGAAATTGGTATTGTATCGTTTTTTCCAACGAAATCGTACCGTAAACGTGATTATTACTCGTTTTAAACAAAAAAATTACAATTCCTAGAAACAACTACATCCAAAAAAAGAAGAAAAAGAATTGTTGGATAAATTGAAAAATTTACTAAAAGACGAGAAATGCTACCTTTCTTCTGAAATCAAGTCTATACTGGAAGATTTAATTATTATGAAGAAGAACGATGAATCTGTAACTTGTGGCGAACCCAACGGCAGTGCTTCAACCGCTGATCCTGTCTCAAATCAACTTCCTATTGAGAATCGTGCTCCAGAAAAAAGTTTATTATGCCCAGATGAAAAACAAATCCAAGTATGAATCATGAATCAAAATTCCTGCATATTCTGTAGGTAACCCAACAATTTGTACATTCGTTTGAATTTTTATTTAATTTTTTGGTAGAGAGAAACGTCGACCAAAATTACGCTTTCTTTCGAGGATGAAGTTACTCGTAAATTGGATACTTTGTCGTACAATGATTTCAAACCGCTCTTCGACTTGACGAAGTTTCCAATCTGTAACGTATTTCAATTATATTATCTAGTGGATTCGATTCATGAAAAAGTAGGTTCTTCTAATAACGTACGTATGTTTTCATAGACCCTGTATAAAATTATCCTTCTATCGAACGAATTTTTCAGGCAATGAATGAACCAAATACATGTAACTTGTACGCAAAATTATGTTGTACACTCCAGCACGTAACCGTGTTCGATGAAGAATGTAAAAGCTATAAATCATTTCAGACACTTTTAATTAACAAATGCCAGCAGCAATTTGAACTCGATAAGGCTAAAGAATTGAATGTGGCGAAGAAACAAGAAGAAATTGACGCTTGTACTGATCCGGTGAGTAAACTGAGCTGCTGATCTATTAACTAATGATGGTTAAAATCTGCTTCTAATTTTAATCAATGGCTGACTAAGTTGGCAAATATTTTATGATTTTTCAAACTCATCAAGCGATAATTTTCGAAAATCTAAATAGAATAAAACGACTGATTTCTTCAAACGAAAATAAACTTGTTAATTTCCTCGTAAAGAATAAGTTATTAATTTGCATGAATTCTGTTTTTAGAAAATAAGAAAGATGCTTCAATCATCTTTCGATGAAAGTGAGCGAGAATTTCACCGAAAACTAATCGGAAATTGTAGGTGAGTATTGATTTTTTCTGAGGAAATGACGGCGATGGCTTGACATTTTTTAAATGTTTGATGTGAGAATGATTTGATATTTTAATTCCCCCAAAAAATGGAAAATTCTTTTTTATTATGAAAAAAATTGGAGAATTTTTTTCTCCAAAAATTTGCGAATGAGCATTTTTCCTTTAGAAAAATTGAGATTGCCAGATTTTTTCCCAAATAATTATATTAAGTAGAGTTTTTTTTTACAACAAAAAGTTCAACTCCGTAAAAAATTAAGATACTTTTACTCCAGAAAAATTAATTAATTTTCTTACACCAAAATATGGGAAAAAAATTTCTTCCAAAGTTTTAGTATTTTTTTTTTACAGCAGAAAAAAAATGTGATTTCTTTACTTCAAAAATAATTTTTTTTTTTAATTACATAATATGTACAATGAAAATTGGGAAAAATTTTACCCTAAAAATTGATTTTTCTCTAGAAAAATTTTGATTGAAACATTTTTTTAAAATAATTTTTATTCCAAAAAATTCGAAAATTTTTTACTACTTACAAAAAATTGAATTGCAATTGAAAAAAATTTTCTTCAAAAAAATGAAGTGATTTTTCTTTATCTACCCTAAATTTTTTTTAAAAAAATGTATTCTACAAAAATTGAGAATTTCTTATTCAAAATTTTAGACAATTTTTAATTTTAAAAAATTTAGAATTTTTTTCTCTAAAAATTTGAGAAATATTTTTTCTTGGAAAAGGTTAAAAAAAAATTTACGTAAAAAATTGAAATTTTTTCTCATAAATTATGGCATTTCCGTGTAAAAAAAAAATAATAATAAAATAAATTATGATAATTTCACCTAAAAAAAAATTTTTTCCTTCAAAAAAGCAAGTGATTTTTTTCTAAAAAATAAAAAAAATTGAAAGACTTTTTCTCGTTTTTTTTTTTTTTTTGTTTTTTTTTATGCATTTAGGTAATTTAGTAATTTTTTTT